>PNEQ01003301.1:0-32915 GCA_003012365.1 Medauroidea extradentata
AATTTGAAGGTCTGCGCTGCCGCCGTTGTCAAGGCACGAACCCCTGCGCCTCAGTACTGGATGTAGACCCTCGCGCCGCCAAGACTCGGAGGCAAGAGGTCCTCGCTCGATGCCTGGGACAGGCGTCAAGCGTCTCTGCGTCGCTGCACTCACCGTCGACAACTCCGTGGGCGTTGTTAGACGTCGCCTGCCGCGCTCCTCGATATCACTCGTACAGTTCTCCAGGTCTCATTCGCGGCAACCGGGATTAACAGCTCCACCACGTCCGTTCCGGCGCGCAACACTAGTCCCAACCTCACCGAAGTAGTATCTCACCGGTGTTTGCAAACAAGAGTCTTTCTCCCGGGTGTGCGGTTCGAAGGCCCTGAGTTGGTGCGCCAAGTTGCGCCTTCCTGTTGATGGTGCTCAAGACCCGCGTTTGGTTATAATAAGAGGTGTCGATGCTCTGTCTCTTACGTGATTAATGTTGGATGATTGGGTTCGTATTAAGTAATGTTGTAGTATGCTCGGCTAGCTCTAATTGAAATAAAATAACAAAGGAGTTTCTTTTTAAATCGGCCTAAGTGACTCACGCACTGCGGGTTGCGTCACGAGAGGTAGATACTTATAGTTTCTTTCGACGAAAAGAATAGGCGCTTCCTCCGGCGGCTTTTGATCGGTCACGGCGTTAATTATGTTGCAGGTACCGGCCGCGATCACCCGAAAAGTCCACACTCCAGTGACCCCGAGCTCGCTGTCCACCGTCCTTACAAACCCGACGACGAATATCCCGACACCTGTCCTCCCGAGCTCACACACACCCGGTTCGTCTTAAGACTTTTCTCTTAGTGCCTCGCGTCTCTCATCTTTGCTCTCCTGGGCGGCGTCCCCTTCCCGCCCCACCGGACTCATGGGGGCGGGTAGGTTCCCCCGACCAATCAGAGCGAAGCCCTGGCCCGAACATTGCGTGCGTCCCTTGTGGAAGCCTCCGTATTTATTTAAAATCAAATTAAACATGGGCACATTCTCACAGCAATTACAAATAAAACACTTAGCCTAATTACTACTTGCTATCTTCAATTAATATAATTCTAGTTAAAATTACGTACGTTACACGGGGTCTGTTGGGGGAGGGGGAAAGGAGAAGAAATGTGTCGGCGAGAGAGAAAGAGAGGGGATTGTATGGCACGGAGACAGGGGGAGGTCGAGCGCCCCCCTTCCTAGGCCAGCATGTGGTAAGGTCCACGCATCATCTGCTCTATTGTCGCCAGACCAGCGGGCAATTATCACTCTTAAAAACTATAATCATTATACATAAAATTATCTTAATGTTACTAGCATATTCGAGCCTGTGAGATTCCACAGGTTAAAACGATACCAGACACAATACCTCTGTGATAATATTAGTAATAGTCATATTTTCTACTGTTTTTATACTGGCCTATCATAGGATCCCACAGACCCCTCACAATCAATACTGAAGTTAAAATGGATGGCAATATGTTACATATGACAATAAAGGCCCCTTCATTACAATTAATCATCACAATTAACCTAAACTACATTAATTTATATATATATAAGTACACAAGAGAAAAAAAATAATGAAAAATCTACAAGTACACTAGTAAGAAATTTATCAGATATAATATCCAACAAACGTGATAAATTAGGCAGATCATTTGTTTACTATTATCACTGTGTTGACGGGACGCTAAACAAACACACAATAAAAGAAAGTCTGACACATAAAGGGCCGAACAACTGTTTCCTATTTTTTTAAAAAAGTCCTCCGCTTACAGGCAAGTTTTGTGCTCTAAGTTGGCCGAACCATTCCAGCACAGCTTCCTCCAAATTGGTGTGCATCTTACGCCTTAGTTTTTTTACGTTTGCATTGCGTTCTTCCTTCTGCACTGCATTTACGATCTCGTCCATCATTTTTAAGATTGTAAACATTGTTTATTTCGGGATGCAGAATTCCCGCGCAATCTCTGACTTCGGCTTCTGTGTCGATTCCACTTCCTTGATTATTTCATACTTCTTCAGAAACAACCAGCCGACTCGCTTTCCACTCATTATGGAAATATCGAAAGTCCGTATGAAGTTTTAAAAAATGTATGGGTCGTCAACAATCGTTTACAAAATCAAACCTAATAATCGTAACCAAACCGAAAGCCAAAAGAACTGCGTGGGCCAATATTCGTTCACAAACTCAAACCAAATAAATTACAAATTGAAATCGTGAAAATAAGCGTAATAAGTCGTCATAAATCGTAAAAAACCAAGAGAAATTCAAAAGTCGCGCAATAAAGTTGTTATAATAGAGCAAACAGAGAGCGCGTAGCGTATCTAACAGCGACCGAGAGAACACTGGCACGTGAACAAAGGTGTAGAATGCAGAGCGCGCCGGGTATTCACGTGAGGGGAAAGGAAGATAAAAGTACAGTTACGGCTGGAGAGAGGAAGGATGAGTCACTGCTTGCCGCGTGCAGTACAGTTCTCGCCACTAGAAACGCAACACAGCGCACAAAAACCTATTTTTTGCCGATATCCTTGAAATTTGAAATAAAAAAAAAATTTAAAAATCACGGTTTCCCAAAAACGGGTTGTTATAGACAGGTGGTCGTTATAAAATGGGTCGTTATAAAGAGGTTTTACTGTAGAGTACTGTAATCCATTGTTTATATTCCTTTTTTATTTACCATTTAAGGACACTTTTAAACTTAATTTTAAAATCAGTATTGTACATAAATTTGTAATTATTTTATGTATTTTTATTTCAGGCTGTGAAACACATTCAGAATATTGAGTTGCGAATCCAAGGTAGAGTGAAGAGCAAAAACAAAAATTTTACTTTGTCATTGTTGTCTGTTGAAGGCCAAGTGAACAACTTGATTCAAGAAGCAACAAGCATAGACAATTTGTGTCAGATGTACATTGGTTGGGGAGCATTTTTGTGATTTGTACAACACCATTTTAGAATGAGTGGAAACATTAATTGCTCTAAAAATCTGTTGTGTACATTTGTAAATTATATTTGTTCCTAAATATTTTTAAATTTGATAATCTCAATAATGTATTTATTTTTGTATTATAAAATGATGTTATTAAATTTTTGTATGTTTTTGTATTGGTGGCATATTTTATTCCTATAACCATAAAATAGTGAATATGTTACATTGACATTGGCATGACTAGGTTTTATTGTGTCTCCATTTTAAATAGAGGCGGGTAACATACTTTAGGTGCAGGTATCCCTTGTAAGTGTGCACTGTGTTGCTGTACCAATTAGTGTTATCTCAACATATTGAATTCACATTTCCACTAACGGTTTTAAAAATACTGTAGATTCCCGTTTTTTAGTGGCTTATGTTGCGGATGCTTGTATACTGCGTGCAAAAATTTTTAAACCACATTGTTAGATACATATATTGTGCAAGATGCACAAGAGTGTTATTTTGTATTCCGTTTATACAGCTTGTTCACTTGTTGTTTACGTCTGGAAAGGGAGTATTGGCAACAGTTCATGACATCTGAGATAACAGCTGTATTTGGCAGTACCTGGCAATCAAGAAACAACACTATTTTGTTTCAACTTCTAAAAGAATAAAAAAGTACTTTTCTGTCTCATCAGCAAGAAAATAATATTGCGGTGAAGAAATGAGTTACTATGCAGGCACACTTTAATCCAGTTCCATTTTCCTATTGGCAGATTACAACTAACAGCTTACACAGTCTTATTTTCTGTCTTGCAGAGTTTACTTTTGTAGGCATTTGATATTGTTCTTGAAAGACACGAAAAGTAACCTATTAGGGCCATGAAGGTTTTCTGGGTACGTGACCAGGATTATTGATCACCAGAGGTAACCAGGTTGTGATAAGAGTGTATGCAAGCAATTATTTCAGGTTTTTTAGGTTGCAAGAAGTGAAACTCAAATCACTTTTCAAAGGACTCGAGTTGAAATTTGGTACTTTACACAGGCAACCAGGCGATGTTTCGTAAATGCTTCATGATGATAATAAAACTAAATACGGTAGTAGGAAAGAAGTGTAGCCAGAAGAGTGTTAACCTTCAGTACTGAATTAATTTATATACCCGAAACTTGAGTTAATGGAGTCTATACAGTAGTTAGTATGGTTATTCCAACTGTAGCACAGCATTTAGTCCAACTGTATAAGTCTTCTTTTTCATTGAGATTATGTTTGCTCTGTTATTAAATATACAGTACAGAACTTTTATTGCTTATTTTTTTAAATTTTTTATCGGCCTGTTTGTTTGACTGATACTTCACGTCTTAAAACGGAAACCTGCCAAAACAGAAAAAGTTACTGTATCCCACCGAGTTCCGTTGGACCAATTTTCCTGCACTATATAAACAGTAGTCACTTTTCATAATTGTAGCATGGATTAAGAATATACAGGCCTTCTGAATTATCAGCTTTGGGTTGCTGGACCGTCAGGTAAACAAATTTGTGCACCATCTGGCTAGGTCCTGCCTTAAATATAGTGACAGAAGCAACGCTGGAAGAGAAATTTCCAACTAAATGTTAAGTTTTGTACAGAGGCAGATGTTAAATTAAATTAGGAGTGTCCTGAGTTTATGGGAGGAAATGCTGACTAACAAACTGCATGCATGGCCCTGAGAGGTGATGTTTAGTTATTGAGATTTATTGTTAGTAGGACAACAGAGAGAATATTCACATCAACTTCTGCGATCAAACAAATGCTATGTTTGCATCTCAGCCACCAGGGATACTTGTATCCCTGGGAGCACAACTGCCACCTCTCATTGGTTGGGGCTGTCTCACAATGGCTTTCCCTTTCACCTGCCATTCATATTTTGTAATGTTTTGGCAACAAAATGTCAAGTCAACACCTTACTTTTCCATTACTTTCAGTTAATTATGCAGATATTTTATCCCTGCCACATCTGTCGCACAGTTTTTCCCAGCACTCTACTCTATTTGTGCTGGTTTTTCTGTGCTCTTATTCTGAATCTCTTCAAGGGAGGTAACATCTTGAAACACGACCATGGCTTCTATTCAACCCTGCTATGCCACAATGAATGCCACTTTTTTTTTTTTTTTTTTTTTTTTATAGAGGAACTGCAATTGAAATTTGTACCTACCAAAAGGCGAAACAAAACAACAAAGCTCTGTGACGGCCCCACCCAGGGGAACCTGCAAAAATCAGTTATACAGATCACAAGTCGCTAAGCATTTAAATCCACCTAGTCGTGATGCAAGATACTCTGGTGAAGTAACTGGGTGCATTTCCCTCTGAATGACCTTGTTGAGGTTAATTTTGGAAAAGTACTTGCGCTCATCAAATTTTTGTAATGTTTGAGGCCTCTCGACCTGGAACCAGAGATGCCAACCATTTGCCAAAGCGTTCATTGTGAAAAATCCGTAGTTTTCTGTTGTGAACAATTATCTTAAATATGTATACACAATCACATTACCAATTCGTCCACAACTTTGGCATTTGTTGTTCGCTCTACAGCATCACTCATATAGTTTTTTCTCAAAGTTTTTAACTTTGAAAATGATTGACTATTTGATCTTTTTTTGCGTAAATATGACGGCAGCAATCATATCATTGCCACCACGTTTACACTGAAGGCACATTTGCACAATAAACATAAAACTTGAGATACATATGAGGCACTTAATATGTCCACAACTGGGAATATTCTGAAAATTGTTCTGTTTCTGACTCATAGTTTAATACACACATTTACATAAACATATTTTTGTTAAACTACAACGTGGTTATGTTTCCTTCTAATTCATTATGGCCGATCAGCGAAAGAAGCAAGTGAATACTTGCCCATGCGTCCAGCCTTTGTACCACACCACAGAACCATAGACATTATCACTTTGGGCGGATACTGTAAGCCTCAGCTACGGCTTTGGGCACAATAAAAAGCAGGAACACTGATAAACACGCAAATTTAAATGGAAAATGTAAAATTCCTTAGCATTTCTGGGACAACCATAATTCTGTAATGAGTGATTATCCATATACGCTATGGACAAATAGTAATACTTAGCATCTCCGGGGAACCAATACAGTGTTGTTCAATTTCCTTGCATCAAAGATACAGGCAGACATCTCCATCCTTTTTCTTAACCACCATTAAAGGGTTAGAATATTCTAATGACTCCTTCTCAATCCTTCCTCTCCAGATTTACTGTGGGGCAAACAGAATATGGGATTGGGTACAGTTTTGCAGAAAACAGTTTGTGCTCTTTTACAATTTACTCGCATTGCTATTTTTTTATCATCCCAGAGATATACGAGTGAGAGTGATTTTTGGGTCAGCACTTAACATAGAGGTCTTCAGCGCTGGTGAGAGGTGACATGAGGTGAGTATGGAGCAACGCCGGAATGAACGGGCGGGGTAAACTTGAGATCCCAGAGAAAACCCGCCGACCAACGGCATCGTCCGGCACGAAACCCACATGCGAAAATCTGGGGACCGACCCTGCCGGAAATCGGACCCGGATCGCCTTGGTGGGAGGCGACCCTCGACCACTGCGGACCCAGTGATATACAAGAATACCTTTCTTTCCCGACTAAGAACCTGGTTAATTTTCTCAGACATTTTCGGGGCAACACCTAATTTGCCTTTACATAGTGAACTTTATCCCTTTCCTTGTCAAGGTTTTGGTTTTCACTATTACTTGGCAGCTGTAAAAAAATGTGGCTGTCCACTTTTTCACAGTTGCCCTTCAGTATTCTTATCCGTAATGGTTTGTCACACTGCACCATAAGCAAGGCATGCCAGACAAAGCGTTTCGGAGCACACTCTATGCCAGAAGTGACATAACAGGTTGCTGCTTCCCATACTTCCAGTGCTCATATCTCGAAAACCATGCATCACAGAAAACTTAGGTTTTCACTGTTTTCTTTCCATTATGCAAAATTGCAAAACACACTCCTCTTTATAGTTGCCAGCTCCCTTGAGTCACATTCTGTGTAATAACTTTTCAAGGAGATTTAGAAACACCAACAGTTTCACTGCATTTAAATTTTATGCAAGCCCCAAGATCTGTTACTAAACTGTTTTCTGAGTACTTGTAATTTACAGTAACGATGGGGCTAAGAATGTTTTACCCAATATTTACACCCTGATGATAGTTACGTCAAAAAAGAATACCCGTAACTCGCTGCAATGCATTGAAGCGCTGGTAGGGAGGTCCCTTAGAGAGTGAAGAAACTTTCCAGATCGCAACTTAAACAAAACACCTATGAATACCATACCACGAGAGACACTTCTAGGTACAAGAACAGCAACACCGTCCAAAACCAAACTTAAAGTAGGGTATCAGTTGCCGTATTAAATTTTGTACTTTTTCAGATTTATTTATTTATATATATATATATATATATATATATATATATATATATATATATATATTTTTTTTTTTTTTTTTTTTTTTTTTAATTCTTAGAAGAGAAGTGTAAAATTTTCTGTTATAGAGTGAATTCTATTTCCATTGCACTACAGAACAAACATCGCAGTTGAACGCTTATCATATATTTAGGCCACAATCGATGAGTAAATTAAAAATATAAAAAAATAGTTTGTGGATTAAATGTACGTTAAAAGTTAAAATGCTATGTATGCTTTTACTGTAGTGCAAGGTGAATATAATTCATGCAATAATCGCAAATTTCATACTTTTATCTTCACAACTAAAAAAAAGCGAAAAATAAAATAATCTACCCTCACTTGAACCTCAACCAGCCAAAACCTACCCTACTTCAACCCAGATGCAATATGTCGAGAACGACATTGGGCAACCCAGGAGCACGAACTACCCGGTAGCACTGCAGATGGCAGCAGATCCGCCTTCCGAAAGAGTAGGATGCAAGCAGAGCTAGAGACAAGTGCACACTGTCGCCCCAGACGTCACCTTCTCTAGGAAAGGTCCAGCTCCAGAATCACCATCTGCCAGGCCATCACTTGCCCCCTACCTCCCGTTTTTCACCACCAAGATCAAAAGAGCCGAAATAAGCCCAGCTGAGATTATCAGTCGTCTGCAGTAGAGCCAACAACCCAGGGACCATCTACCTCACCTGTTCCCCTGGTCGTTATCGAGAATCCAGAACCTATCGGATGCCCATGAATTAAGACACAGCCAACAGACTCGGTTTGATTTGTAGTTCTTCAGTAGCCACCCCCCTAGTTTTTCAGTTTTTTGGGTCTCGTGTCGGGAATTCGGCACATTATGTGTTTGTTATGTTCTGGAGTTTCTAGAGTTTAACAGAGTGTCTTGTTAATGGATACTGATCCTGGTTATTGAATTTCGTTTTCTAATATTGATTATAGCTACTGACCGTAGGCGAAAGCTTGTAGGCCATTCGTAAAAAAAATCAGTGTGATGGGCTCACCCATAGTCAAGGAACCCATCACCTACTGTGAAGGTATGTCGCCACATACTAGAGACATATTCAGTGATGCACGTGAACGAGTGTTTCCTCTAACTCCTTTTGGGCTCCACGCCCGGAAATAGTAGCATACACACCCCAAGGATATATCTTCCCCTCACCACTATTGTGAAGAGGAGCCAGTGTGATAGGTGAGCTTATAGGAGCTAAGCTCCTTTTTTGAATGTATTTAGAATAGAATTTAAATTCTTATTGCATTATTTTTGTGGATATTTAATCTTAACCTCTCAAAATAGACTTTCACAGCTTGTTAGGTATTCCACACCCAACCGTGTGAACATCTGGCGGGCATTTAAAAGTTCCGCGACCGTAACTTTGTGGGAAAATTTCCCACCACCCTTGTGTCTTCAATTTAACCTTGTAACATTATTCTGAAGTGCTTGTTATTTTGGTAAATGCAGTTCCCCGTGTTAAGTTTAGCCTTAGGGACCAGTTTAGTTTCGATAATATACGGACTGCCTGTGAACACTGAATTATTATTGTTGTAACCATTACAAGGCCATATATGACAGCAGTTCTGTCTCCCTTTGTGTTAAAAGGTGCTGTTAGTAACCCGTGTCTGCAGGAGTGCACCCTCCCTAGTTAAACCTAGCAGACTGTGTTTGACGTCTTCCGAGTCCGAGGTCGTAAGGGATGGGGAGGGCCTTCTTGACGTGCGACACGCCCGTACTTTCTAACCGGATGTTTGAGACAACGTCAAAGCCAGAGGAGTTGTTTTTCCTGTTAGCCAACTTCCCCCCTCCCCCCCACCAACACCACACGTGCTTCTTTGTTTGACGTTAGTAGCCGTATCCCGTATCTACAGTGAGTGAGACATTTTGGTCAGCGAGGTCTTAAGCGCTAGTGAGGGGTGATATGAGGTATGGAGCAGCGCCAGAATAAAATGGCGGGGAAACGGGAGATCCCCGAGAAAACCCGCCGACCAACGGGATCGTCCGACACAATTCCCACATGCGAAAATCCGAGGACCAACCTCGCCGGGAATCGAACCCGGATCGCCTTGGTGAAAGGCGAATGGTCTGACCATTCGGCCACCACGGCCCCCTTATCTACTGGCTTTCTTTCGCCTTTTATCAGGTGTCGTGCCATCTCTCTCGCGCTAAACACGCATCTACCACGCCATTAGGCGTAGTCGTTCCACCTCTCCTCAACAGCTACTTACTATTCACCAATGGCAGCGAGCTCCCGAGCAGTCTTCGGCGACTTGTGTCTAGCCACTTAGACACATTCGGCAATCATCTCCTACAAGTATAGACTAGAAATTATTAGAACCAACGCTGCATTACGAGTTAAAATGTGACGATCAAAGTGTACTAACTATACCAGTTCGTAAATAATATATTTCAAGGCCCCCGCCCTATGTAACTGTTTAACTGCATTGCAGCGGATTAGGAACGCACATTTATTTTCAAAACCATTACATGTGTTCACAATGTACATATTCACAAAAAAGAAAATCTTTTAAATGTTTTCAAGCATGAAAATTTGTTAGTTTTATAGTTCTACAAAATACCTAGTTTTTGCTTTGCAGACGTTACTATAGACTTTATTATCCACATGAGAAATTTTTTTAGCTTGCATAGTGTGTCCATAACGACATGTCAAAGTCAGAAATGCATATTAGTGGTTATTCACCCCACAAAAAAAATAACAGACTTAGTAAAATGAAATAATTTACACTGAAAGAAGACGTCGCTGGCTGTTTGTCAAAAATTATAAAAAAACTTTTTTTTTAAGTTTAACAATGTAGGATTAATTCTAGGTTTTCAGAAATTTCAGTGTAAATTATTTTATTTCATTAAGACAATTGGTTTTTGTGGGGTGTATGTTCCCATAGTGCAACTTTTTCGCCACTGTAATATTGATACCCTTCGATACGTTAGCCTTCTTTGCACCTGTGGTATTTTTCATTATTAGTGCTCGGTTTTATATTCTTCTCTTGGTTTTTGTATCTGTCGACAACCCATGCTTTGATTGTTAGCTGATATTTTCACTAAACCATTAGCTACGGAACAATTTTGTAAGTTCAGAGGAAAGTTAGGACTTAGGGCCTATGTAAATATTTTATTGAGAGGGAGTGTTAGGAATTACAATAAAATATTTAGTATATTATGTAACATAGTGTTGGTAAGCCTGTTAAGTTATTTTTATCACATGGCTCTTGTAGAGATGGTTGCCGCAGTTTGTTTTTGTACGGAGTGCTTGGTAATAAAGCAGGTGTTAATAGTATTCCACTGCAAAGCAAGTTTTTATTAACAGACGGTTAACTGTTAAATGCGCGCGGTGTTGCGATAATGGATTTTGCGAGCATTAACAACATGCCAGAATGGACATTCGCAGATATGACTGATATGCACTTGGTGTACTGAGAGGCAAGAGGAAATGCAGTAGAAGCAGTCCACGTTTACCAAGAGCACTGTCCTAACAGACGTGTACCAGACAGAGAAATGGACATGTTTAACTGGGACAGTTAAATTTACGATTATTTTATCTCCGAAATTTTTACTCTGCATTAATATTTACGTTTCATGAAGCTTTATTAGTGACTTTTTCCATTTTTGAGTTGTATTTAAGCTTGAAGTCGTCCAAATGGCAATAAAAAAACAAACCAAATCCTGTATTGAAAACCGTAAGATAATGCGAGCGCGATCTTGCAAGCAGGTCAGATATTGGTGTGGTTGTTCTCTACTACTCTCAATGAATACAACCAATCATGGGCGTAGAAAGCCAATTTTTCCAGTGGGGGTCCAGCCGTCAGCGAGATATTTATGACCCCAAGCTTAAAGCGGGAAAAATTTTGGTTTTTATATGCAGAATGGTGCTATTTGAGCAAGGTTTGAACTAAACTATTAAATATAGATACAATAGAAATTTCAATGTTTTTAAATATATATTTTTTGTCTTAGTAAACTACGTTATAAGTAAATCTTAATGAAATTTGGCACTTTGTATCCTTCCTCGTTTGTGACTCCTTGTTGCATATCTTGTATGAATGTGCGAATTACGTACTTACAAGTGTGAGTCATGGTATTCACCATGTTACATGTCAATACTTACCAATATACTTCATAACTTTATTGAGACATCTCACTGTGATATCTCAAAGTTATCACAGAATATAGTTCTCGGACTGTGGCTGCCTTGTAATTTTTGTGCAGATAAAAAAAAATGAGTTTGATGAAATAATGGTTGGTTATTCATAATTCAGTTAATTAATAAAAGCTCGACATATATTCAGTTGTAGACATGTCGTTTATTTTTCTTGCCAGCTGCAATATTCCAAAATTATAAGTAAAAATTATCTGTTGGATTATGTAACCATATAGACTCAAACATTATTTCAGTGATCTCAAATGTCAAAGAACATTTTTAAATACAAAAAACTGCAATTGCAACATACATACACCAACAGAAAAAATAATAACAGTTGAATTAAGATAATATATAAAAAAATGTTTGTACATAACAAACATTCCAGAAAAGCAATTTTAATTTTCCATTTTACCAAACACGTTTTTCCTTTTGTCACTCTTTTTCATAAATTCAATGCACATTGATTTCATGTTCAATTTGTCCAAATGGTCTTTATGCACATGGCATAACATTAAGGAGTTCAGTCGCTTCTGGGTCATAGTACTCCTAAGGTAAGTTCCTGAATAATTATAACATATTTAAATTGTCCTACATACGTAGTTACTTTTGTTACTTACGCCTTTCAATGACTACTATAATATTAAAATACACATTTTTAATGGAAAATAACATACACGGTACGCTAAACAATTGTAATACATTACGATATCAAGCATTGGACCATACTGCGCACACAACTCCGTGTTGAAGTGCCTCTTTTACTGCACATAAGATATACATCTAGCAGCCACTGTATGAAACATAGCGACACGGATTTCGGAGATGAAAATACCCCTCTCTTTCTTGAACAACAACGTAGGCAACGGGTCATTACAATAGCAGTTGTATACACATTGATGTATTGTTGGCTAAAACATTGTTGTCGGCTTGTCGCTAGCTGTTGATATTTAAATAAAACGAGCTGATTTACTTTCGCTCATGTTCATCTCACGACAATATAATTTAACATTTTCAGAACACGAGACATAGTATTTTTTTTATTTTGACATTAAATTGTTCTGTTTATGAATAAATTATTTTCTTAATATGAAATAATTGTGTAGTGAAATAAAAAGTATTAACAAGTGACACATGTGACACACTATTGTTACAATTAATATGAACTGAGCTTGCCTATTTCAAATTTGCGGGAAAAATAAAAACAATTGTTGGATGAATCTTAAAACAAAAATTAAAATTATATTTAAAAATTCAGTTTGAAAAACTTTATAAAACATATTAAATATAATCCTTGAAAACTTGTCTTAAGGGGCTCGTCTACCTGCCTTTAAAAAGCGTTGCAGCGTGACAGCAATTCTCTTCTTTCTAAGAAACCACTAATCGTGTTTATAATTTGTGCCTTTAGGAAAAGAACAAATACTTCAAACTATGTCAGTACGGTAGTTTTAAAACATTACATTAGTTAGAAATATCATTTCGGAGGACCTCAAAATTGCTAAAAACAGCTTTTTTCAACCTGTAATATCTTAATAACTATCCATGGGATTCGTGTTAATCCACGTTGGGAACATGCATTGGACTTTGCTTAAAACTTTCCACCAATAAAAAGATAGTGTCACCGCGGAAAGTGTCAGTCAGGTGAATGAACTACGATACCACTGCAATCCGTTTCAGTGTATTGTCCTAGAGGTGATACCGCATCTGATGCGCGGGGCCACATCGCCCTTGGCGCCGTGCCTCACTACCACAAACACACGGCCGGTAGGCGAGCCCTTAAACGAAGATTACACGAGCGAAGTCATTGTGTATTGTGTGAACTTCCAGCACTGTTTTAGACTTCTTTCCGTCTGAATTAAGCCACGTATCCAAAGTAGATCTTTTCATCTTGACAAACAAGCACTTCACATCAGCACCACTAAGGCACACGGCATTACTCACATTACTGGACACTTGAATACTTACACAGTGACACGACGACACACCACGTTATTTCAATGAAAAAATAAAATTAGCGGGCTGTAGTTTGTGTGTTGATTTCCAATCAGGCTGGTAACACATATTAAGCACGTGAAGTCGTGAAAAACATTTATGTTTAACTATGCACAGTTAACAGGCAGTGATATGTTTTAAAGTTTGACTGCAAAAGGGTTCATTGTACACTGAATGTGCCTGTGGGTAGCATCATAAAGTAGTACAATATAGTTCCGCAAAGTGAATAATGAACATCTAAATAAACAGATTTCCCGTCACCCATAACTATCATGGTTGTCCAACTCAATTCCAGTGTGGGTCCTTATAGCCACAGTGGGGGTCCAGACTCCCACGACCCCCACGGTTTCTACGCCCATGCAACCAATAACAACAAGCGTGGGTGTTCTGCCATGTATCACGTCTCCCCACTGTGCCACCAACAGCGATAATAGTGATTGACGCTGGGCTGTTAGATGTTGAGTTATGTTTCCCCTCCAGCTCCTCAATTTCGCGTCATCAGGTAACGTAAATATTGCAATGTGTGTTGGTATGAGTTAATATCGTCTCTAAGGATGTCAAAGTTAACGCTTCTTGGTTAGACGGTAAAATGTTTTCCATGCTGGCAGTCGTGGTTATGTCGTGTTGATGGAAAAGAGAACAGTGCTCATTGCATATTGTGTCGGAAATGTTTTTCTTTGAGTTCGATGGGAAGACAAGCCATCAAGAGCCACGGAGAAGGAAAATACCACAAAAAGTTACTTACGGAACGAGTGATGTCAGCAAGCATGACGGCATTTCTATCCCAGCTAGGAAAATACAACAGTCTGAGTCGTCATATGCGTTGATATTGCACATACCAGTGGGACAATTAGGCCTATGTCCACATCTCCAAAAGAGACAGCAAACCCTTCCACTAGTACAAGTAAGGTTGGACAGATTTGTAAGCTCGGTTTTCGTTCAGACACTAACGTTAAAAATGCAGGAATGATCTGCGCATTGCATGTTGTCGCAAAAGGGCAGAGCTTTAATAGTCAAATAGATACTAACACTCTTTTTTCTAACAGTCAAGTTGCCAAAGAATTTTAGTTGAGTACTACCAAAATTGCATGTTTGATCTATTTTGGCTTGGCACCATATTTTCAACACAAACTTAGTGAAGAAGTGCAGTTTGCTACACAGGTGTGGTATTTTTGACGAATCTTTAAATCGCATTGCAAAGCAGCAACAGATGGATATTGCAGTGCACTTATGGGATGCAAATCGAAAAAAAAAAAAAAAGTTGTAACTAGATACCGGAACTCCTCATTTTTGGGTCACTCTCCTGCTGATGATGTTGATGGTAGGATTTAAAGAAGGTCTTGCAGAGACTGAGTTGTCTAAGATAGTGTAAGTAGCTGTGAATGGGCCAAATGTAAACTGGTCATTTCTTTAAAAAAAAAAAAAAAAAAAAAAACGTTTAATGCTGAATCTAAGTACCGCGAAGAGGATCCAGGAATGTTGAATTTAGGTTCTTGTGGTCATCGTGTTATTAATGATGCCTTTCACTCAGGCTGTCGCAAAGCAGGTTGGGATTTAGTATTATTTTTTTTAAGTCCTTGTACCATGTTTTTAAGGATTCACCTGCACGTGGACCTGATTTCACAAAACCTACTGGCTGCAGTCTACTTCCTCGCAAATTCTGTCATTGTCGGTTGTTAGAGAATGTACCAATTTTCGTGACAGATATAAAACAATTTCCTCACATCAAGACTTTCTTTAAGTCCATTGAGTTACTTGCAATATTTTATGTTCATAAAGATAAGCCACTTCTTCTTGCTAACCTTCATTTTTTCTTGACAATAGCGTACTCTTGAGATCCATTTTTTTTTTAAATTTAAACTGTTAAACCAATGATACCGTTTTTACACATAGCCATACAAGATTTAGTGAGGTTATTGATGGGGCGATTTATTAAATTAGACATTTTAAGATATGCTATCACTGCGTACAGGCTGACACAGGTTGTTTATATTGTGTAAATAGTGGAATCGCATTGTCAAATTTGAATATTAGGTTGGCTGCAAAGCACGAATTGATAGTTTGTTCTGTAAATGAGCTACAGAAACAAAAATTACTGCTAGAATGCAAAAAATTCTTGGTTTTTACTATGAAGAAAATCGAAACCCTTGCAAGTATAAAATGGTAAAGTCAGCTTCCTGTTTGTATCCCAATAAACTGATAAGCAAACAAAGAAGAATGCCGGATAAATATGGATACTTTTCTGCTAATGCTTATGTCTGGCAAGCGTGCCACTGCACTCCAGTCTGAACGAGCAAGTTTTCAGTTCACTGGATTAATTCGCAAGGTGAAAAAAGAGAATAATCATTTGTTGTAAAGAAACACAGCTTAGTCACTGATTGCCCTGAGACGAGTGTATGGTGGTATATGTGATGCTGGTAAGGAAAAAGCTGTGCATGTAGACAAGACAAAGGTTTGTTATGCCAGAGGATCATATTCTAAATGTAGGAGTGCCCTGGAGAATAAAATCGTGGTAACAACAAGAAATTAGGCATAGGGAGGGTTACTGAAGAAGAAAAGAAACAAAAGTGTGAAAAACTAAGACAACTGCAGGAAAAAAAAAATTTGGAAAATGACAAAGTGGAACACGAGGAGAAATAAAAAGTTAAAAACCTGAAATGCAATTTCTAGGATTTAAAGTTTCTACATACATTTATTTAATATTTAATGTAAAAATTTTGTATAGTTTTGAGTGTAGGTGCGAGTTCTCAGTACAAGACAGAAACATTACTGTTACGGAATATTAATCCATGTGGGTGCATACCCATGTTACAGATTAGTGTATCATTATGTTCAGATCAACAATTACAATATAAAAAATTGTTTTCGTATTTAGTCGACTAACAGCAAATTTGCTATTATGTTATATAAGCCTATGATTGCGAGTATATTTTAAGGGGCCTCCCTAGATAGGCTGCGTGTGTGTGTGTGAAGCAGGAGCGGTAAGAGTGTCGTTGACCGACGTATGTTATTCATTATCTCCTCTCCGTGCAAGCCACTCAGTTGGCATGAAGTGCTTTACTATTATTCTTTTTTCTATGGGACTTTAAGCGGTGGGCAGCATAGTTCAAAGTTTAACGCTTGTTTCTGTAGTGGTGGTTTTTCGAATTCGGTTGTTATTTTTCCATGTATGGCATTCTAGAAAAACCCATTTTCGACCATTTTGAGGAGTCAGAAAATGATGCTTTTAATTAACGTACCGAAATTTTAAAACTATAGCGACATAGTTTGAAGTGTGTATTCTTTTCGTATATATACAAATATAATTTGCGTTAAATAGCTTCGTCAAGAAAATAATTACCGTAACTCTCTGCAAAGCGTTTGAAGTGCAGGTAGGGAGACCCTTAAGGGCATGTCATTAAATGTGCTGTGTATAGTTATTTAAAATGGTTATCAAGATATGTAAGAGTTACCTCATAGTTTTCATCTTTGTTAGACAGGGAACATTTTTATCTGAGACAGGGAAAACAGGAAAAATTCGGGAAATTTGGTGGAAGAAGAAATACGTTAGAATAAATAATAATAATTATTATAAAAATATCACGATACCGCGACAAACAGCTTGTGCAAACAGACGTGCGCGCAATTAAATTTCAATTGCCGGCAAAGTTTACGGGCTTTATTATTTTGTGTCGATGAAAAGTAGTACATGCCATTTCAAAATATCTTTTCATTTACATTGTTTATTCCGCTAAAAACAACCAAAAAAAAATTGTAATTTCTGCCATAGATACGACAGAACACAGATTTTACAAGAAAAATGGTAAATTTTGATGTTTAGTATTAGAGGTCACCCAAAATCGGTCGGAATTCTAGTAACGACCTCTACGAAATAACACTCTTTTTTGGGAACCGTGAAGGGTTGTAGAATCGGCAGTTGAGTACTTATAGTTATAAAAAATTATCACTTTAGTTTTACAGCAACAATTCAACAGTTACATAATTTATCAATTTATAGTAAATTCCTACAGGATAAGTTTTTAATTATTTGTGGTATTAGTGTTGATGGGTTTACATATAAGTTAGACTTTCTTCACTGCCGGGTTGATCATAATGAAATGATATACAAAACACAAAATCTAAAAATATGTTAAGATTAAAAAAAAAAAAAAACACCATGGAAATCTGCCAAACGCACACAAAACTTGGACTGAAATTTAGTAAATTAAGAGCCAAGCATTAAACAAAAAGGTGCAAAACTAACGAATAGAGCTAACCTCAGCAAAAACTTCAGATTCCCAGTTACTTGAGCGACGTCTGTGAATATTCAACGTAACGTTGTTACCCTAAGCGAAATACTACTCACTCACTGACTCATTAACGTACAGGCCAAACCGTTGGATCTAGAAACATGGCATCTTAAGGATATCTTCCCCTTGTGACGTAGGCACCCACTAAGAAGGGATTTATAGAAATTCAAAAATTAAGGAGGGGAAAAGTAGTGAACCGTGTTTTCAATGAACCCTCGATAGCGCTTAAATCAGTTTATATATCGCAGTACTTTTTTCTTCAAAATGAAGCTTACGTAAAAGCATAACACAATTTCATGATTTTTAGAAATGTTCAAATTAAGGCGAATTAACAAAAATTAAATAAAACATGTATTTAATTAATCCTTAATAATTTTTAATCCCATATCTAAATATTAGTTTCAGCATTTTTCGAAATTCAATCCTAAAGGCCGTTGAAATAATAAAACTTGTTTCCAATCAACCCTCTGTATCTCTTGAACCCCGTTGAGACATATAAATATTTTTTGAATAGCCTTAATGCTTACGTAAATATCTAAAAGGCGATTTCACGATTTTTCGAAATCCGACAATTGAAGGAGTGAAAAGAACTCCCGAAAAGTGAGCACAACAATGCATAAATAATTCAAATGCTGTTAATTTTTGACGCACGATTCATAAACGAACCTCTTTGGGCTTGGGCTTATATACACATAAGGTTTCAGACGACCGGCCGTGGCGTAGTCGATTAGAATATGAGTCTGCAGTGTAGGACGTGGATTTGGATTGTAATCCTGTGAAAGGCATTGCGACGGATATTACTATCATATCATGTACGCAGTGGTGTAGTACCAAAATTGGTACAGGGTATACTCACGAGCAAGGTACGGCCATTTCCTGGTACCAGTCGCCAACAGAAGGAAAGCAGAAGGTATATTGTACTGGGCTGAATCAACGAGAATGTATGCGGCGTATATCCGCGTATACCCCTGACTACAGCACTGCATGTACGCACATATTAGTGGAAACTGGCAGAATATTTCCTTTTCCATTCTAAGTATACAACAACGTTGGTAAATATTAAAAGCATAGTGCATGCAGCCGTGGCAGGACAGTCGAGTTACATTGACTGTTTTTAACAGCTAAGGTCTTGAGAGCCGGCGAGAGGTGACATTAGTTGTATATGGAGCAGTGTTTGGAATGGAGACAGGGTCGGCTTAAGGGCGCCGTCTACCCGCGCGTGAGAGGCTCAAAAGCGACGGAGCAGTAAGGTCGACCTTGAAGCGCGTATCAAATGCCTCGTCGCCTCAATGAGCCAAGCGCTGAACTAGCGTGCAAGCTTCCCGCTGAACCGTTTTTACTATGGGACTTTCAGCGACAACACTTATCATTTTATCTTACGCGACGAAAGGGAAAGAGTCGCTCTACAGGTCTATAATATTCAGAATATCGTGAAAATGATTACTCTTACATAAAAATCAGCGTCAAAAGTCCCGATTCAGTCACTTTCACAATCAAAAAAATACTTGTTAGGAACGATAACAGTTAATGGCAAAATTATATACCTGTACTAAGATCCTTAAATGCTTTTCGTAGCCTAACCGCGTGACAACATGTTGAATGGTTTTCGAATGAAATCAGGATTGTTAAAGGTCTGCGCGCCGCTTCACGAGTTTAGTATACGGCGCCCTTAACATAATGGGCAAACGGGGAAAATGCTGAGGGGGCGCGTGTTAAATTCATGCACTTTTTAAAGATTTAGCTTATAAAATGTTTAAAACTCGTATAGAAAACTGCAAATTTTATTTCAGACGTGTCAATCAGTAGTTGGGAAGGGAGATAATGGCAGTGATGTTCCAGTTTTGCGGTAGTTTCCGGGCGATACGGACTGATAGATGTGCGGCATGTGGAAAATGTTTTTTGTGCGTAAGTTTGTAGTGTATACTAGTGCAATAAATTCATAGTTGATTTTTAATATTTTACTGGAATGAGTAATTGCAAATTGAGTGGCACACAGCGTAGGAAAGTAGACAAACAGAAAGAAAAAGAGTTTGGTTGTGAGTAAAATCAAATATTTATCACTTAATTAATTTTTATTTTATCAATTTATTTGTAAGATATTTAACTTTGTGTGTGTTCCGTGTTAACTTTCCGAAATTGTAAAACGCTAAATAATAAGTGTGTGTAGTTTGGGGGGGGGAGGAGGGGTAGAGGTCGCTGGCCAAGGTTTGCCCATGTCCGACTTTTACCTTAAGACGGCCCTGAATGGAGACTAAGGAAAACGCAAGATCCCCCAGAAAACACTCTGACCAGTGACATCATCTAGGCATGATTCCCAGTTAAACCAGCCGGGAATCGAAGCTGGATTACAATAATATTCAATTTTAATAAAATACTACCTGCCGAAGCCGCGACGGAAGACAGCTCTATGATACACGCATATTAGAGACAGCTGCTTGACTATTTACTTTTATATTCAAGTATACTGTAATATCGCAAATTAATAGCTGACGACGCTACAACTTGCGACTAACATCATATGATACTCGGTTATTATATATGAAGAAAACAATAATTTCGGTAATTAAAAAAAAAACAATGGACGAAGGTATGACGAGGTCAGCTAGTACTTTATATGTGAAGAAAAAAATTAACCTATTTTCAGCCATCTTCTTTGCTTGGATAAAAAAGAAAATTGTAACTTGTTATTTCTTGCAAACTGTTTAACACATATGCGACAAAAAATTTTTACAGTATAATTTACCTGCAGTACATTTGACTTCGCTGCACTAGACTCATCAACCAGGGTTCAGATCTGACAGGCGGTCATGACCACATTCCTTCAAATTAGGATGTTTTATTTTTAGCTAAGGTTTACGATATTTGCGTTTCCAGAGGATACAGTTCTGATAGGCTGAGCCGTACAATGTACAAAAAATTATGTAATCTGTTCAATTTGCCAATGTTGATTAGAAACAAAAGCTGTTAAAATTTTCGAAATAATGTGGCCGTGATTTAATTTTTTTTTTATTAAACCTGTTTCATTATTTTTTTGTAATTGATCGTGGAATAGTTGTTTGAGGTTCCTTTGATCGTGGAATAGTTGTTTGAGGTTCCTTTCCCCCTACAAATTTATTTGAATATTTTTGTTACATCAGCATAAGTGCAAACATTTTTTATTGTATAAAATGTGTGCTCAAATGTTTTTGTTTAAACTATTAGTAACATAGCTTGTACGGTACTTTGTTTGGCCAAGGACAGCCGTATGAATAAAAAATAGTAACAAAGAAAGAAAACATTGTTTGCAATTTGTAAATCACAATGCAACGTCTCTAATGATTAGAGAAAGCAAAATTCGCCGGTTCTCTGACCTATGCGCTAGCCTCATAGAATTTCTGCGTACTTAATTAGACAGCAGCTGTTCATTGCATACTCGCTGACACACTGATTCCGCATGTTTAAGTCAACAACATTTAATTGCTTATCGGCTCAACGTTCTCCTGGAAGTGTCAAATACATTAAGAGCCAATCGCAAAAGTGACACGAACTTAAATTAGTCGTTTAATAAGATACGCGCGCGCAGTGTTGGGTCACAGCGATGATGGCGGAGGGCGTGGTAAACATGTGGGGGAGGGAAGGAAGACGGAGAGAAAGAGAGAGAGAAGCACTGAACCGGGCGAGCGACCGAGTATTTCCGACGATTGCCGAATGTGAGGCACAGCCTCAGTACCAGCTCTTCACAGCCTCTAGTGACACCCAGGCCTAGCCCTGTGACAGCAATCAGTACCATAACTTACTCCACTAAGTCAGTCTTAGATACTGCCGCTGCCCACCTCAATGTCCGGCAGGTATATCTCCCACCCAACGTGGGGCGAGTTGAATGCGGCAATGCATGGAAATCAAGCAGAAGTGCAAACTGCGCATAAGGTATTGTGTCATGTAGGGTCATGGAAATTGTTAGATAGGAGGATAACCGTTGGATTTTGGCATTATAACAATGGTAGTTAAATATACAGTACGTACCTGAAAGCTGGAAGGATTCAAATAGTAACAGATGCATTATTTCGGTGCCAGGAACCATTGATAAAATGAATGAAGAGCTGCTTCGGAATTAAAAATATTCTAAAGTAATAGGTGAATTGACATCTGGAAATTGTCGAAAAGTGATCTCTGAATTATTTATCTTGCAAAAGATCATTTTGTTGAGCAAAAAGGCAGTTAAGAGAGGGTCAGTGGCTGTTAAGTTTTCCTGAAGGACTAGTCGATGATATGCGCGAAAAGTCCCATATCGAATGTGGACATTTTGGGATCACAAAAACAGTTAAATTCGTACAAGAATTATGTTGCATGAGGAACATGTACTGTACAATAGAGTGCTGAAGTTCATTCAAAAGTGCGTAATTTAAGCACAGACAAAAGTTCCAAATCCCAAATGTAAGGATAGTAGACATGTGTAGGCAACATCACCGTTAGAAGTAGAGACAGTTGATCTGTTTGGCCCTTTGCCTGCAGGCAAACAGGGGATGAAATATAATATTGGTTTTGGATGCGTTCAGAAAATATTTGGGGCTATATCCAATTAGGCATGCGACAGATGAGGCAATCACTAAGAGAATTACGATGGGACTGACACAACAATTATTTCCGATAATGGGACACAGTTTCGGGATGCGTAAGTTGTGAGTAGCCTTGGAAAACGTATTGGGAATACAGTTACACAGCAGTACATCACCTCTCTGCAAATCCTACAGAAAAGGTGATGAGGTAGCTGGGTAGGTTATTTAAGAAGTTTAGTCATAAAAAGCATAAGTCTTTGGTAGGCGAGGAAAGAGAATATCTGTTAAACAACGTTCATCACGACAATTCAGTGTATACTGCTACGGAATTGCTTAAGGCTCAGCAGCCGGAATCTCAATTAGCTAAACTGGTATATTTCCCTCCTCAGTCAGGTACACACAGACTTAGTAGAAAAGTTTCAGTTGGTTAACTGAAGGTTAGCGTTACAGGCAAGAAAGGCGCAGAGTAGTAGGATGGAAAAGCCAGTCGTTTTGAAGAAGCGTGATGTACTTATATAGAATATGGCTTTGTCTTCAGCCGAGAAGAAAAATTGTCGTAAGCTTTTACGTATTTATGAAGGACCGTTAAAAAAATAGAAGATAGGACGTGATGTGTACAGGTTAAATTAATGTAGTACCATGTATCGCTGCTTAAGCACTGAGTCAGACATGGATAATGAAGCACTGCGTGTGGAAAGATGTATTGTTGGAGCTTTTAGTAGGCACAAGGTAAGTACCTCAATGAAAGAGGAAAAAATATCGTATGAAAGTAAATGTAAAAAGGTAAAATGCAGCAGTTGACTTTCTGTAAAATGGTATCTTGTGAATGAGTTGTAAACAGTTATTAGGTAATCAGAAAAGTACCAACACAAAGTTACTTAACTATACAGACAGAAAGTCAATCACAAACAACCTGAAAAATGAAAAATTGTTATTGTGATATTTTTAGTTAGGGAATCTTTTGTTTGAATGTTAGATGTATGTAACTGCGAGTAACAATTTCCTATACACGAGTTTTAGGGACAGTTAAGGTATTCTTAAGTTTTGATAGGGTTATAAATGAAATAAGTATGTAAACTGTTAGAAGGTACATTAAAAAAAAAAGATTAATACAACACAAAATGTTAACTGTTATTGGAAGGGGTGTGTAGGCCTATTCTGTGTTGCTTTGTTTCAGTAAAAAATGTACAGCAGTGGTTGTAGAAATAAGAATTTTGGCTATATGGTCAAAGGTTCCAGCTTTCAGAGTATATTTGTCGGTTTTATATATTTACAAATTTTGTTGTTTTGTTTAGTAAGGAAAGATTTAATTGTAATGATGGTTATATTTTCCAAAATACCTTTGCCCAGTTTTATTAGTATCTATTTATTATTTATAAACATATTCTGTTTAATTAGTGTGCTTTATAGCATTTATATGCAGTAAAGAGTAGGTTTTAAGTTCGTTATGGAAATGTAAAATGGCAGGTGTGTTTCTTTATGGGGTTCTACAGGTTGACAGAGAGAGAGAGAGAGCGAGAGAAATAGGCAAGTGCACTATAAGTTTTTTTTTTTTTTCGACGCAGCTAGATCACAGAAGGTCTAATTTTAGCGAGAGTGGTGGTGTGATTTGGCTAGACCATTAGGAGCTAGAGGGTTTTTTAAGGGGAGCGGTTGCGCCATTTTCCGATGACAATCTTGTTAAGTTTTTTTGAACATGCGTTAGGTGAAGCTGTTCTCGTTCGCGTATGTCGCGCCCGGCCCAAGATGGTTTGGTTTTTATTTTAGAAAATTTCTTATGACGGTTCGATGCAGTTTAGTTTCGCGGCAGCTTTGATGTTTAACTATATATTTCTACTACTGAAAATAATGTTGTAAATGAATGGACAAAGAAGGAAAGAAGTTTGTTATGAGCTCTGAGACTATTTGCTATGTAAATCTTTTTTGCTCTATACTGCGTCTAGGCGGGAGTCAATTTCAGTATTGCAAGACTGAACAGTGACAATCAACAATGCGATCCGCCGATTGACTCCTTGCGACCCGCGAACAACTTTCCAGGAAGCAATATATCCTTTTTCCTAGCTAATCTCAGACATAAAAAAATAATAATGTTAAAATAAATAATATCCATGAAAAATATTGTCACGCCAAATTTGCTGTTATGTTAACAATGCTAGGCACATTATGTTTCTTCCTGGTAGCATATCGTCGGTGTACGACTTAACGGTGCTGTGTCCCCTTCACAGTAACAGATAAAAAAATTTATAACGAAATAGTGACAAAGTTGCATATTTATAACGATGTGACGTTATAAGTGTCCAAAAGGAAGCTTGTTCAAAAATCTATGATTCATATCCGCGGAAGTTTTTTTTTTTTTGTACGGCCTGTGAATCTTCAGGTAGGAAATAATTGGCACTTTATTGAAAACATTTGAAAACCACTGACCTAGATCATACTGCTTTCCACACCGTGGTACACTTTGTCTGGCCAAGTAAAATCAAGACTTCTATTGACAGTGAATGCTTAAATTTACAAATGTTTTTATAGTGATGTGACAAGCTTATTCACGGTTGCCATTGTAACTACAGTTACCGCCTGTAATCCTGCATCACACGAGAAAGATCTAAAGGGAAAATAGTAGTCTACAATGTGCTATGAATTAGTTCTGCTGAAAAAAAAAAAAAAGGGGGGGTGGTCATCTTCCTGTCAACAACCTACGATTCGTTGACTTTCTTATCTATTCTTGCTGTAAAAAGTATCCTACTGTTAATTGAATTTTACTGTACTGTGTTTAGAAATCTTCTGTCCTAGTAATGTTGCTTTACAGGCACTGGGGAAAGTGGAGGGGGAGGTAACAAAATAATATTTGGTCAACCTTTTCTTTCGATCTGTAGCTATGCCACTGACTTGGATTTTTCATTGTATATACCTGAAGTGTGTATATACTTAATATTAATGTTTTGTGCTTACAGTGATGTAAGTAAACACGACGAGTGCTTATGGGGGTCCAAACATAACCATATCAAGAGAGAGAACCAAAAGTGAATGTTTAGTGCTACCTTCATGTGTATTTTTGGACTTTAACTGTTTCTTTTTGCTGTGGCCACAAAACAGATGTGTATTAAGGCGTGATGTTTAGACTTAACTTCCTTTTTTGTTCTTTTGTGAACATGACATTATCACATTATTGAAATCGATAAAATTGCCCATTTTAGCATCACTCTTGTGCATTTAGAAATTATATACACCTGAGATGGCCTCTTGTGCACCACTCTGTTTATTGGAGAGTTCTTTCAAAATCAACTGTGGACGACCAACTAGGAATGAGAAGCATTTGTTGCATCACAACTAAACAGTTCTTCTTTATAAGCCTTTAAACACGCTGACAGTAGCTCTCATTTGGTGCGACATTTCAGCCATAATATAGACGAGGTGATTGTTCAGACAGGATATTTTCTATAGCTGTTTGGTTTTCATGACAGTACGCTTTGGTACACATAGAAACGCAACAAGAATTTAGACTAGTTCGGCGGGGTTATTTTGTGAGCTAACTCACTCTGAGAGTGAAGTACGTGTTATCCATTTCTTCCATTGAGAGATATTATTTCCATTCCTACTGGTTCGCAAGTAGAACTTTATTCTAGGAAGGGCAAACCATTTCATAGGAGAGGCTAGAGGGTCGAAATATAATTTTTATTTGCACGAGTATATTAATAAACTTACCGAAGAAAGAATTCTAGGGATAAAAACATTTGTACGTTACAAATCAAGGTTAGCACAGAACATTTGCACTGTATTACGTAATAAATTCCTCAATCGGAATATATTCACCTTACAGAAAACTTCAAATTTGCATTGACTTAGTTCCTGACTTAGCCTAGCCGTAACCGCCTCTCTTTCCTTGCATTCAATTTAAACACAGTTTCTATAGTCATTATTTCTGTGGGTTTATTTTTCTGTAATTTGAAAACATCACACTGTTAGCTTGGAGTGTAGTGACCACAGATGTTCCAAAAGATGGATTAAATATAGTCCCTTTCGTACCTGTTACTTTAGAATGTTGAAAAAATCATGTAACCCAAGACACAATTTAAAAATGGTTGCTGATAACGGTTTTAGAAACTGCCATTAAATGAACTTAGTGAATTTTATTAAAACAATATGCATAGTGATTTTTTTTCTGCGTGTTTTACTGTAGCGGTGCATACACTCGTATCTTTTTTTACCAATTGTCCCAACCAAACGTTTTCTGAGAAGTTTAGATTTATGAATTCCGTAGTGTAAATTTAACTTCTTTGTTGTTATTCATTTTGACCCATTAATTTCTGTTGTCAATCATCGTATTGCAATTTTTTTTTGTTCCTTAACACTCCAATCAATGCAAAGCATAGATGCAGTGTTTTAAAGTAGTTCCCCATTCTCCAGTGTTCCTGTCCTTAATTTGTAGGCACTCAAAATAGTAAACAAATAAGTAAATTGGTGTAAATTAATGAATATTATGTATTGATTTGTGCTGCCTGTGTTCTGACAAGTCAAACACCAAAAGCCTGTAAAAATATTTCAGCCTGTTTTGTTAGCAATCACCGAGCGAGATGGCACAGTAGTAACACGTTGGACTCGCATTCTGGAGGGCCCGGCTTCGATCATCGACTCTAACCTTCTTCGTTCCTGTTTTCCATGGTTTCCCGCAATCGCGCCAGGCGTATCTTGGGATAGTTCCTTAACATAACCTGGGCCATGGCTAACTGCTTTCCTAGTCTTTGCCCTTGTGCAGACTTGTGTATAACCACCTCTAATTACCTCGCTGTCAACAAGACGTCAAACAAAATAAAAGTTACGTTACTTCCCATTATATCATATGTCGAGGTAAATTTGTTGGTTAGCAAAGGCAGCAATTGTCTGTGATTTCATGATAAAGTGTGGAATGAGTCACTTAACGGTCAGAGTCAAACAGTTTTAATTTGTGAGCAGTAGCGACTAGTTTGAAAACCAAGGGAAGTTATTTTACAATGTGGTTTGACTTATTACAGTTTCCTACATAACTTTACGTTAAATTGTTTTGTCATCTGTAGAGAGTACACTGGGCATTGCTTCCGTATAATTAAAAATTTTGTACTGAGGGTGAATGACTAAGAGATTTTGGGTCAGCGCTCAACATTTAGGTCTTTACCGCTGGTGAGAGGTGATATGAGGTGTGTATGGAATGACGCCGGAATTAAAGGTCGGGGGATACGGGAGATCCCCGAGAAAAGCCACCGACCAGCGGCATCGTCTGGCATGATTCCCAAATGCGAAAATCTGGGGACCGACCTCGCCGGAAATCGAGTGCTCTATAGCCAGTGCGCTAAACTCTCCCAACCCTCTTTTCTTTCGGGTCATATTAGAGAAGTAAGAACGTTGATACATACTCAGGTCCTCACAGAAGAGCAAACGAATCTGGACATTTAGTCCGTGAACTGTATCGTGTAATATTACGTAGTGGTGTTGAGGGGCCCAGTTTCACTGGAAAGATACCGACAATGCATCGCAACAGAATAGATCAGGTTATGCTTTTGGTTGTCTGTGGCGAAATCATTTCCAACGTCTTTCTAGAGGAAACGTTTAACGATAACGTTGATGCTGTACGTCGAGAGTTATGGTGCTAAGGAATAGTGAGCATTATACAACTGAAGGCCAGTCTTTTATACAATGTTCGACCATAGGGCAGGCCTTTACATTCTAGTCCTCCATCTTTTCCTGTTACTTGAGTCCAATATTTTCATTCCACTAAACTCCCTCTGTACCGTCTGTAATTTTCTTGCAGGTAGTCTTTGTTGTAAAAAAAACATATTTTTAGAGACATTTTCTCGTCAGCCAGTGTCCTTTCTAACCATCTATTTTTCCATCTTCTGAATATCTTCAACACACTTATCAGACTTATATATCCTCCTACTCTTCTAAGTATTTCTAGATTACATTATTTTGTCCATGCAACTAATCTCCATAGTTTTCTATATCAATAATTCTAGTGAGTTTAATCTTATTGCGTCTTCTTTTCTATTGGCTTGAGGGCCAGTCAAGAAACAAATTAAAAAAATAAATAAAATAATTTGCAAAATAATTCTTAGCCGTTATCTTGACTTAGAGGTCGGTCTGATCTGCTTTATTTGTGTTGCCTTAGCGCGGTTTTGTTTCAAGTACGCATTTATTGGTTGCTGAACCACGTCAGTAATGATCCCCTCACGCTGCACTGTGTATGCGGTATTCTTATGAATACTAATTTTACGTTGCCGTAGTAAAGGCACACGGTGGAAATGGACTCTACCAAAGCTTGTATTAAGTAACTCTTCCAGCATTCTCCAGGAGTAAACTCTAAAATCTCGCAAAAATTGAAATCAGGCTGGCCTGACCGCGAATCGAACCCGGATCATCCTCATGCGAGGCTAATTTTTCAAAATTGCTCCACCTCGCCCGGTGTGATTCAGATTTGTTCCCCCGAACCTACATGAAAGTGACAATATATTGTGTGACTGGTACAGAGGAGATATTTTACTGCCGAACAGTTTTCCACTTGAGGACTTACGTGTATTAGCAAGTAATCATATTTTCGTGAAGTTTGTTTTGTGGTCTGTTAGACAGACTACCAATGGTTTGAATTTTAATTACCATCTATGAATAGAATTGTTTGTTCATGCTGTTATTCTCAAGAACGTAACTTTTAAATTGGATTTTTAGTTGCAATCTATTTTATATGACTCTTGAACCGTGGAATGTAGGCGGAGTCTTCAAGTTGCAGAAGTATTGTAGTGATAATTCGAAGTACTTGCAATCAATCTGGTTCAACACCTAATGACCTCAATAACAAGCCTACTCTGTCCATTGGACACAAAACATGATTTTAACATACGCAATTCATGCGGACGTCGTGTTTTATATCGGAGTTTTAAAACATACATCAATTATATAAAAATGCAACAAAATTCACGTGATTACTTGAGTGGCTTGTATTTTCTTTCGAACTGTTTAAGTTCAGGCACAATTAGCGTTTTAGTCTTATCTCCCGTTCCGTACCGACAAGCTAAATGTTCAAATATAGCTTGACCATAATAATTATAGTGTAAATTCTTTGTTAAAAATTTTGTGGACTAGTAACATCTGCCCTATTGAAACAAACCATAGTATGCAAAGTTGCAATTACTTATTTATTAACTTCCTAAAAAAATTGGGTATTTTATAATAGTGTGCTTTTATGGCGTCTCTATAAAAACATTCTGTCCTTAAAAAAAACTGCAGCATTTTGTACGAGATGCATCTGTTGGGAAAATGAATTTTATGTGGCTTATTTTCATCACAAGCCATCTTGATATTATACTTGTACCTTCACATAGTCCACCGACGCTTATCTTGGTAGAGTTGATAAGATAAAGAGCGTGTCTTTATTCTGCTGGTTAACTAATAGACATTGTGACTAAATGTAAGCTTAGCGTGGCTGTCAGTACTGACCTCTTCCACACGGAAATGTGAATTAGAGTAATAGTTGAAGAGTACGGCGAGCAGTGACACAGGATATCGCTGATGTTTGGAAACAAGTCTGTCTGGGGATGGTTGTATCCTTACCAAGGAAGCAAGAAGTGTCGAGGTAAGTGATTCAGGAGTGTCGTGTAGGAGTGAATCGCATTTGTTTGCTGTTGTTAAACCGTCCTGGGTAGATTCTGTAAGGGAAATGAAAAGTGAAAGTTATTTTACACAAACTTTGCTAAATTTTTAGATATTAAGTAAAACGTATTTTATCACAGCTTATTATTCTTAAGCATTTCATGGTTTGCGTGTAACAGCATGTCAAAATCGTAATTTTACTCTCATCACAGAAATAAAATAATTTATAGTGGAAGTAAAAGCGCTATGCTACATACAGATACCTTTGTTAGTATACAAAAACATGTTTTTGTATACATTTTTTTAACTGTCCAATATGGCTTTAATTAAAAAATTTGACAAGTGCTTTTACTTTAACTGCAAATTATTTAATTCATGTAACTATTATAGTTTTGTGGCAATATTAGTTCTGTGTGCGTTCTTACAGGAGCAGTAGTTGACAAATTTCTTCCCTGTTTTGGTTCCACTCGTATGAAGCGCACAGCAGACTAAAATGGCCACAGCATAATAATTACTTTTATGTAATATCATGTTTACTAAGAATGATGGATGTCCTGTTTCTTATTGCGTCAGTTGCAAATAAATGAAACGTCATGAAAACGAACAGTTTTACTTCAAATTTAATTTTAAAAAGTTGCTTTCTTGAGAAATGGACTTTCTTTTTAATCATTTCTGTGATAGAAGCGTAACCAAATGTAACTGTCTACGGAATTATTTTCACCAAGTACAAAAGAATTTCACATGGCAAGTTTGATTTTTCTACTTTTAAGTTTATCCATTTTTCAATGTTATTCTATAGTTGTGTCAGTATAGTCTCTGTTTATAGTTGGGTGCAGTAGGAACCTATCTCTAGAGAAGTCTATAAAACATGATCACAGCTATAGCATATTTGGCAATCAAATAATGCCTAAGGAGCATACCAGGTCTTATGTGTTAGACATTTTTGTAAAGCCTTAATATAAATCACAGCTACATCCAGGACTTTAAACCTTTGAGCGGGGCATATTGAAACTTAGTAAAAAATTTTTTTCTATCGAGACATTGCTAGCAAATTTTTGTGTATGGTGGACTAGAGTGATTTAACTTTTTACTTGATGCTGCGCTAGGTTTTGTGTTTTAAGCAGAGTTATATTTCGAACTGACAATCCTGTAAATATACTAAAAGGATTCCGTGAAAATACCCCCTTTAAATGTATATTAAAATAACCGTAAGTATTTTCCTATTTCACGCCAGGTTGGAGTTAAAAACTTTAACAGGGACACCTTTAAGGCCATGCTTTCTTTTTTCTACTGTATTTGCGACAGTATATTTATACATATAAAACGAAAGTATATATCACAAATCTGTTAGGCAGTTTTGTTTAATATAGTTTTTACCGTGATGGGTAATTTTTTAAGACAAAAAGCTATTCGCTTCCTAGTAAGTCAATTAACAAAAATTATATTGTTTACACAATTAGCTAAAATCATTACATTTACCGCCTTGAAAAAATTAGTGAAAGTAGTGAAAATAATTTTAAACTTAACTGCCAAATGGATTTTTGATGTCTGTTCTGATTCAGGCTTAAAAATAATGATCGTGAATACAGTATAAATAGAGGAGCCTGAAGGACATACTTAACTTTTCGTTCTCATTGTAAGTTAAGTGATTTAGCAGGAATTTGAAACATACGAGACTTATTCAAATTGAAAGCTTCATAGCGAATTTGTTGAAGTATACACGCATATTTTAATACTATGAAAATTGCGTAATTTTATAATTGCATGATTATATCATGAAGACGCCTGAATGTTGATGATTTGGGCCAAACTCTCAATGCGGCTCAGTTTGAAAGTATATTTAGGAATTGCATGGCTTGAAGACGGTTATTGCCAACGCTTCTTAACGCCATTAACTTTCTGTGTTCAGTTATACGTACGGCCTAATGTCACAACAAGCACACGGCATTTTGAAATAACTTGCTGTTTTATGGTTTTATGTATACAGAACCATCTCCTATGATAATTCTAGGATATGGCACAAGTTTATCTGTTCAGATTCGTTAATAGTGTTCATGAGACGAAAATGATTATCTAAATTTTTATATGTTGCATATATATTTTTAATTGTAATGATATAAAGGTAAAACAAAAAAATGTCCGGCCTTGATGAAAAATAAGGCCAGCTCAATTTATAGTGAGCCGATGAGTCAGTTTACTCGACCAATCATAAGGGGTCAATTCCTGATTGGTCTTCCCCACAGCCAATCAGGAGTGGACATCCTGTGATTTGGACGAGCCAGCTCACCCATGGGCTCACTATATCAACAATGACCGCAAAAGCCTGCAAATATCTTTAACAGTTCATTATTTAAACATTTTTATTTTATTCTAATTCCAGATTAGCATTGAGTTAAGTTAATTAGTTAGGCTGTTGCTGAAAAAACTACTTTTTTTCAACACGTAAAAGACATGTTAACCTCTTTGTTTGACACTAGCTATGTTGTTCACCAAAATCAAGTTTTATTTTAATAATATGCATTATTTTAATTGCAAGGAGTTCAAGGCTTGCCACAGGTGAACGAAAAGTTAGAATCCAGATATGTTTTACTTCTTCGTGATATATCGAGACTTCAAAAAAATTCCATTTGAAATTCAACGTGGAGTGAAAGTAACTTTACGAATGGTTGGAATAAAATTTAAATTTAGATAATTATATTTCTGTCAAAATCACTAAGGAAAGAAAAAGTCGCGAATTTAATTACCCGAATGTTAGAATGCGCTGGCTTCACGACACCACCTTCCTATCTAGATCCTTTAATAAAAACACAAACACTACACGAAATACATTCACACTGCGTTACTGACGATGAACAATTTTACATGACATGTGTAGCGCCCTCAGACGTACTGCAATCAATAAAACGCATCAAAACTAAAGCTCAAGGACATGACGAAATTTCAGCCGAAATAATTAAC
>PNEQ01003301.1:33915-55254 GCA_003012365.1 Medauroidea extradentata
AGTTCACATGATAAAACCTCTAATTTCATTTAAATTTAAAAAATTGTTAAACAAAAATTCTACTTGTTATTAGTTGTAAGCACATAATGTTTAATTATATTCAAAAGTGTATGTAATTTAAGTGGTTAAGTGTAAGAAAAGGTAAAATGCCTTAACTTCGCCACATTATTAATAAAGACGTTATATTATTATATTATTACTCAAGCCCTGTGTCTATTCGTTTATTTTCTAATGTTCTAATGAGTAGCAGCTGGTGGGAAAATGGTCGGGACTTGAGTATACATAGAATAATGTATTCTAGCATGTGGATCATTGAATACGCGGATTTTTACTTTTCTTAGTTATTCTGGTCTGCTTTAACGAAAGGCATTGCAGCAGCTTATTTTCAAGAAAATGAACACTACTTTAACTGGAGTAAAAACTGCAGTTAAATAATTGAATTAATATAGCTGTATATTGTTATTCCCTAGCGAGAAAAACTTTTTTAAAATCTGTGTTAGACGTTTTTTCTTTTTGCCATACACATTTATGGTTTGTTCTACCGTACTTTTTTATCTGTATTTCATAATTGGTTTTAATTTGTTTCTTAGTTCCGTTAATAAGCAATTAAGTTTTTTTCGAAAAATTCAAGCAAAGTATTTTTGTAAATAGTAATGATTTATTACGTCTTTATTAGGACTTAATTTATGGATTGAATACCTAATGTAAAGGTTTGCAATTATAAAATGCAAGCTTTTGTAATTTGGGTTTACGCAAATTAACCGAAAGCTGCAAGATCTTTAGTTTTCCACTCCTGCCAAACAAAGTGTAATGTAGTTTGAAGTGTATAACCATGTTGTGGTTAAGTATATTTGTTTTTAACTGTTTGGTTCTGACATTGTCAGAGCACCACGTATAATCATAGTTGTTTATCTCTAAGATATACAATTTTGCAGCCCTGAAAAGCAAGAGTTATGTGGTTGGTAAAGATTCTGGCTGCGATGTCGTCATTTCCAAGCAGCAGATACCCTCCACTGACGACTATGCCAACCTGAACAAGCAACACTTCAAGATCAAAAGGAAAGACAATGAAGTTATCCTCAAAGACCTGAGCAGTATGCACACGTACGTGAATGGCAAGGAACTCTATTTTAATGAAAAAGTCATACTGAAACACAACGACGTCATTTCAGTTCTAAGGCACCATTTCAAAGGTATATTTTTCACATTAATACGAGCTGTATTTTGTATATCAATGTGACATATGAGGGGCTTAGATTTATAGCAGTGTAAGTCATTAAAAAAAGTTTTTCCTTAAAAAATTCTTTATAATCACACGTAAAATCAGTGCATTATTGTAGTACTCAAATGGTATTCAGAAATTCAGTTAAGAGTGAAATGCTTTTTATATAAATTGCTTTTGAAAAATGTTTATGATTTAAATAAGTAGGACACTACTAAATATTTGTGACTTTCATTACTATGAATCTAATCCCCTCATATTTTCATTCACGAATCCCTGTATGTTATTGTAGGATTTTAATTCGTTTGGGATTTTACTTTACGTATCATTTTTATTTTGTATTTGTTTCTTATCTGCACTGGTAGTTAATTACAACTCCCCTTTCATTTTCATACGAAAAGAAAAGAAATTCCAGACGATATTGGAATGGTACCTTCAAAATCGGTCGCATGCTGTAAATATTAGTTCATTGTCATCCAACGTCGTCAAAAGAAGCTTTTCAGACTGTGTCATAACTTAATAACTAGCTAAAAACAAAACTACTGTGCATGCTTGCTTTGCACTTAACTGCTTAGTTTCAGCCAATAAAAATACAGAGTGACCGCTTAAAGTCACATTCAGGCGAGTTAACGGGACGCTTTCAAGCCAGTTCAGTATCTTGTGCTTTGAGACGATGAGCGTGATAAAGTCGTATTTATAACATCTTGCTCCTGACCCTTATACGTGGGAAAATGCTCCAGGTAGACGAACGTCTTAAGCGCTTAATACTGCACTGCCCGATAACAAATTCAACCGATTATCAATACTCGCTGACTTTAGATAGTTGCGTGATTACAGTCGTTTTATAACCTTACCACAGGGTAAATAACACCACGAAACTGCCAGTGTTAATAATACTCTGGGTTTCTCTAAAATGAATGTCACAGTTGTATAACACGCATTCAACACGTTCTCTGCTGATAACTCTCGTAAGCGTTGAATAGTATGCAGACACTAGGCATTTACGAAAAGTAACCTGCTAGAGTTAACTAGGTTTTCTCTCTCACGTGAAGGGATGCTCAATCACCATAGGTTAGCTAAACGCATCTAAACAATGACTTCAGTTACTTTTTTGGACGCAATCTAGCTTCCCTCGGATCACTTTTTAAACGACTCGAGTTGACTCGACTAATCGAGTCACTTATTTTAAAACGCCATCTGTCTATTTACACCCAGACGGCCTTGTATCTACTAACCTCTAGTGTTCATAAGTATATATAAACTCGTAATTTGGTAATTATGATTCATTATTTTACGATTTATGCTCATCAGAGATGCAAGAGCCTAATGGATAATTAAGAGCAGTGAATGTGTTAAAGAAGGGCTTTAAAGGGACCGATAATTCAATGGATAGACATTATAAAGAAAGTGTTTATTAGTAATTTGCGTCATCCTTACTGAGTAGCCAGAAAGAGTCTAGAAAAACCGTTGCACTGTAACACGTACTTTGTATGTGTTCGTCAGCGTCTGGGGACTGTTGATAACGAACAACCATTAGTAGTTACTTTAGCAAATAAGGCATTCTAAGTATTTTAGCTGAATACATTAGATTAAAAATAATTTCAGCGTTACATCTTTAAACGTTTTTTCAAAGAGTTAAATTTATTCATCTAAAAATCCTTTCTGCTTAGGAGCATGTAAAAAGATAAACGGAAAATAAATGTTCTAAAAACCATGAGTTTTACATTTGTACACATCACAGCGTATTACTTTCTACTACGTAATTAATGCCTTTAATTACGTATTTTGCTCCACACTTAAGCCAAAACGACAAAATGTTTATTTGCCATATTCAAAAGTATTTTTAAAAATTGCATAATTAAAAAAAAAATGCTTATATTTATTTGAAGACTAATTATGTCTGAGAATGTAGGATTTCATAGAACAGTCATAAATAAAGCCTGCATTTTTCCTTTGGTTTTGCTGTTATGTTTTTTAAAGCCCTCCTGGATTTTTAACAATTTTGTATACATTTCGGAATTTCATTGTTTTTGTCAAGACGGACAACTTTTGGGTAGCAGTTACAACTGACGTAAATGAGATAAAATCAATTAGAAACATTTATTTTCAAAACATGTAGGACATAACACTATAAAAAGTCCATATTTGCATAGTATGTAACTATCTGATCCGTATCCTTTCATGTATACTTCCAAATAAAACTCGTAAATCATGCATTTATCTTCTAATACTTTGAATATTTTTTGATGGGGTGTGTTTCAGTTTCTCCTCATTTAAGTTTATGGTTTAGAACATCTGTACAAGGATATGTTCAACTGTTTTGGTATGGTCACGCAGAATCAAACCTGCTCATTCTCAGACACAGCAGAAACAATTATTTTGACCTGCTGCTAAAACCTGTTTCAGCCAGGACGTTTGAAAGCCATAAACTTTTTCTGAAGCAGTAGTACAACTGTAGTGCTCATGAATCATTTGTACATATAATTAGAATGGCTATAATGGGTAAGGACCTGAAAATTCGCCGATTCAGCTAAGGAGAAGTTGGATTTTTAGCACACATACTATTCAGTTACTTTTTTTTATTGGGTCATTGATTATTTAATTTATCCTTGATAACTCTGAACCAATGGCGAACTGAGAACAGAGTGAACGTAGACTATTGGAGTCCAGTCGGAAAGTATTTAAATTATTCGCGAAATTTTCGAGTCCCTAAAAATGGGTGTGTGTGGACGGTGACCGCACGCTCTCGCTCTCTCTCTCTCTCTCTCTCTCTCTCTCTCTCAGCAACGAGTTGGTTGTAGTTCCGCTAGTATTGTTATTCAAACATTTCTTTGTACATAAACATAGTTGTAAAAGTTGGGCGTGAATGCAAGAATGCGGTATTTTATCCCGTATGAATAGAGTCTCTGAATTATGGTGAAATGATTTTGCACCAACTTGTTTGTGAAGCGATTTTCAATTTGAATGAAACTGAATACTAAACTTCTCTGTTACGTCTGATATAACTTGTTACATTTGAAATTATATATAAAGGGCTTTTAATGTGAGGCATATCTAGTGATATATAGGAAATCTGTAGGCCTATGTGTGCCTATACTTAGCCTAAATTTACCCCGATATAACGTCCTCATTAAAATAACATAATCCTCCTCGAAGAACTAATATGAATGCGAATCTTTCACCTGGTGTTCTTTATCTTAGTCAAGGGCTGCGATAAATGGTTGGCGTATTATTTTATCTGTGGGCAAGACCACGTGTTCTTTCCCGTGTGCAGGCAGGAAGAGTTTGTAGTCAAAATACGTTGCATGGGATGGTTATCTATACGCATCTTAAAAATCAACCAATTAAGTATTTAATGTACGAACTTATTTCTGTTGTTCCACTAATACAAACTCAAATTTTAAAAAATATAGCATACACAATGCCAAATTGAAACATAATTTTCAATTTACCTTCATTCGTGTTTTTGGCTTACCAAGAGGCTTATAGATTAAGCCACAACAATACTTCAATACGAACATTCTTTCATATCAATTTTTTCTGCTGTATGTAAGGTACAACTAAACTACCACGTCCCTGTCGAGTACCCATCAAAACAGAAAATTTAAAAACAATTGTAATTTATAGTCATTCTAAAATAATGTGACAGTGTTGCTGTTGGTATTTACAGTCCTAATCGGTTAATATTCAATTTATTCACCGACGTCAGTGTTTTTAATTTTGTTCTGCCGTGTCACTCGCTACCACTCAAGAAACAGCAATAATGCGTTTATCTACCAAATTTTTATTTTTGTTTTCTCACGAAAGAGATTGAAGTTTTTTCACAGATACGCTGGATTCGTTTCTTACCGTGTGCTACTTCCCCTGTCCTGTCACTGTCGCTTGTTACGTCTTCGATGATCTCAATTTTAATGAAACGTAAATTAAATTTCCTATCTAAAAATTTTTCTCCGCATTCAAATGTTATATAATTGTGTAACTAACAACCGCAGCTGAACTGAGCAATGCGAATTGTTGTTATTTTCAGTTTTCGTATTCCTCGACAACAAGAGCCTGCAAGCGGACGACTATCCAGAAGTTATAAAAAATAAGTATGTCATCTCATGCAGCCTCTCTGAAAGAAAGCCAACCGTCACAAATATGGTATTCGAGAAGGTAAGCGCATATATTAACAGTCGAATCATACAGTCCTTTTTAAAATTTAGATTCTAAAAATACTGTTTTCTGCAATCCCCCTCCCCATACACACATTATTTATCATAATATGTTACTAGTAACTAGTTTGTCTGAATCATGGTTGACTACAGTCAGTTTTCGATTTTCATGCGAAAGAAGTAAGGCATTTTGGCAATCTTACTTACATTACAACATATTTCGTAATATATTGAACAAGGTCATCCATATAAACTGCTACAACCGCCCGTACCTAGACACTACGTCAATCATAACGCATATTCTAAATATAGAGCACTCCAAGTGATAACTGCCCGAAACCGAATACTGCAGACAAAATAATGATTTCGCATTGATAATGTGTAGTTACATATATAGGGTTGAAATTCATTCACGTAGTTTGAAAATGCACTGGTCAAATTACATGACGATTACAACGTTAAAACACTGAGGATAACTTGATACTTAGAACTTAACTCAAAAAATAATTTTAAAAAATTGATCGTCAATGTTTATTGCCATAATGAATTCGCCTCAATTCCATCGATCTATAGTAACGAAATGGTGCTGTGATGTTTACGTAAGTTGGTATTTTTCAGAGATGTGAGCTCAAATACTCAAGTGTTTTATATGAATCACATGTTTAGTTAAGATAAAAATATTGTATGGACTATTTACAATTTACGTAAACACGTGCACGTATACCAAACGTTGTGCTCACCTACCAAGTGTGTCTTACTCTAGTATACCAGCTGGCTGCTGTGTAATTGGAACATGTATGCCAGCTTGCAAAGCAGCTGGTTTATAAGCTGGCGCAGACTTGGAAACATTTTGTATAACTTCAACTATGGTAACATGTACTGTGTGTAATATTGATTTTAGTAACAGTCTGATTAGTTTGTAAACCAACAAAATATCAACTGATTCATACACTAAGAATAAAATTTATCTTAACATAAATATTCTAAAAATGATAACCACATGTCCAAATATCACGTGAAAAACTCAAAATATGTAAAAAAATTTCCGACGAAATTAAATAGTTTTAAAACTCCTTAACAGCGACATTCGACTATAGTCGAATATACAAAATATTGCTAAACTGCAACGTGCAACTTTAGTCGAACACGGAATTAAATGACTCTGTATACACTATATAAATGGTTTCTTAACCAAAAATAAACTATTTACAAAAAACCGATTTAAAATAATGTTACACTATTTTGGCATAATTAAAAATTTTTATCCCGCAGCGGCCATCAAATACTATATTCAGAGTAAATCACATATTCATTTACTTATACGTATTGTCCAAATTATTGTTATAAGTATATATCATATTATATCCATCTGATTTTTCACTTGTTGACGGCAAGACAAAATTACGTTCCCCAGAATTTCACATTTTACGGTCAAAATTAAATAAAATAACACAAATAACGTTGGTTAAGAAAACAAACACAAGTCTGCCTCGTAATAATACTTATTGTGATTCTTCATATATATTTTGTAGTTGAAACACAGATTCGCAATGAAACTTCTGTTAATCGACTATAAACAAGCACGTGAAGGAACTTATGAGATTAAGTTTTAGTCATCTCTTCCTGATTCAAGATTTTAGCAACAAGTATTTTTTTATTTTGACAATACAAGCTTAGTTAACTTCCTTAACTGGCATTTCATACATTTTATCTGAATAAGGGAGCAACTGTAAAATTCAACGTCATAACCATCGCTCGCCTTTTAATAAATATGATGGACAAACATTCACACCTGTAAAGAGGCGTTTTCAGTAATTCCCCTAACTGTTCAGTAATGATACAAAATGAGTATTTTCTGCATGCTAGTTTGCATAACATCAAGCTAGTACACAAAAATACTCTGTTTGCTGCAAAGCAGTTCTTTTAAGTTAAAAAATAAATTATTTATTATAGACGTGCGAGGAGAAAATGCACTTACGTACGTGAAACTGTACTTCATTTTAAGTATTATTAAATATATAATTTGTCAAAGTGATCAACAAAGGGATATTAATTTTTTGTTAGTTTTAACTTTGAATTTCAGGCAAACAAGTTTGTGTTTACCATACCATCACGCTTCATGAACTAACAGGCGCGTTGCTCGATATTATAGGCTTTCCTGTCCACTGGGTCGGAAGGTTCACACGGATGAGTTAAAGTAGCTAATAAAACTTTAACCGCACTTTTCTGAATCCTTTGTTATTTGCACTTTGCCAACAGTGGGGAAAAGTTTTAATGAGTCCTTTGTCTGTCTTTCCCTTTCTTTCTCAGCCCATTAGCCCCGCCAGTCGATTACCGTTTCCGTTGTTTGTTTACCGCAGTTTCGTAAATCAAATTTGCCTCAACTCAGATCTGTTTGAAAAGAGCATTCGCATTCAGCCCGTTGGCTACAAATAAGAACTTGGGTGCGTCGCGTAGTCGAATCACGGCACAGTTGAGACTTTTCAGTGTCGTCCCGAGTTACCAGTAACTAGCGCGCGTAGTTTCTGTGAACTTGGTATGCTGAAGAGATACGTTGCGACAGGGTAAGCTCTCGCATGGCACCTTGCTCTCTCGGAACTTGATACCAACTTCAAAGAAGCTGTAAACCAGCAATGGACTAAGATGGCAGGTATAAGCTTTGATTCTCTGGTAACACTGCTGAAGTCTACGCTCACAGGCAACGTGTACCAGAGTTTCACCACAACGAATAGGCCTAACAATTTTGAACTTTTCCTCACGTTCGTATCATGTGTACGTTATGGATTTCTTATGTAAAAGCTACTGTAACTCTTTTGTAAAGTGTTATTTCAATACTTGTAATATAATTGTTTTCCTTCCGTGAGCAAATTAATTCTCAGAATACTAACTAGGCAATTATTGCTTGTTATCATTTAAGTCCATCCTCGCGGAGAGCTATGAATGAGAAGTACTTTGAAAGACTTTTCAATAATAACAACGACAATACATGGCACTACGAAAAACTAGAAAATCAGTATTAGTGTGTCATAAAGATAATGCCAATTTTCGATAAGCCTTACTCAGGCACGTCAGAATGAATAATATTAGTTTTTACATCCAAAGAATAATGCCTATTTTTACAATAGTCGTTTATGCAGATTTTAGAAGACGTAAGATACATGAAAAACTCATGCGAAATAGCGACCTGGCATCGACAATTTTTCACGTAAGGGGAATCTTGAACGAAATCAAGTAATAAAACGTGTCATATTTTTCGACGCGAGGTCCTGCAACTGGCACGGAAGGAAGGATTCTATTGGTCGTTCTGCGCTGGTCACGATTCCAACTGTATACTCGACAAAGAGATGAGAGCAAAACTTAATTGAACTACGCTAAAAGAAGTTCGGCAAATTATAATAACATACGTTAGTACATTTTTAAATTTGCAGCAGGTACCAGGAAGCAGAAATATAATAGGCATTCAGAAAGTTATTTAACGTGACATTATTTTTTATTGTTAATTATTGGTTGAAAACTTTGAATATGTTTGCTAAATCAGTAACTGTTAGTAATTGAAAAAAAAAAAAAAAACATCAACCAGTCTCCTGCATATTTTGCTGGAAGAGATACGTGGGAAAGGTTTTTGAAAAACATTGTTTTGATATTTTAGCATGAGTGTTAACAAAATAAATCTCCTAAAGGTTTAATCGTGCATCGTAAAAAAACCTGATTTTGAAAGCGTAAAATAAATTTTCATAAGTACAACATATTCCTGTTTCTTTGAGTCACTGGTCAATTCATTCATTACTTTAGTGCCCAACACTTATATTTTATAGTTTTAGGTAGAAGAAATATTCGTAACACTTGTAACTTACACTGTCGGTCACCAAATGATGGTGACGAGGAGAATGCATAATATGTGAATAAAACGTTAGTTTCTATCTTCTTTATGTCACGTGGGTTGTATCGCCCACCTCACATCTGGCTCACAGCCAAAATGTAAGAAATATGTCAAGAGGCAGTAGAATTAAGGTATCCTGACCTTTACCAAAGCAGAAGATCGTAAGAATGGAAGGCCTGTAAATATGTCTGGTGTTCCAGCAGATAGTGAGGTACCATGGAAATTGGATGATAAAGTAGTTTGTTTACCAAATTATTTTAATGATAATTTTAAGTGTACTTTTATATTAGATCCAACCGAAAATTTGCAGGAAGTTGTTGTTTGGGAAGAAAAGAGTAAGCGTTATAGTAACAAGCAAATGAAAAGATTAAAAAAAGTTAGTTTATCCAAAAGGTCAGTTTCTTTTATCCTTTAGTATCACAACTGTATTGGTAAATGTACCGAATAAGGACAATGTAAATATCATTGTTTAATCTGTTCTTATACATTTCTTTTTCTGGTTTTTCCTAGGATTAAATGAGGTCAAACAAATAATGTACTGTACATAAATAATATCTAATTAGTTTTACATATTCACTTTCCTCTGAGCTCAAACAAGAACTACAGATACTTGAGGAAACTAGAATAATAATATAGACGAATGGATGTAGTCGGTTGTGAATAATGTTTTTTAACACTACAGTATATTTAAGTTGTGCTATAGATTATATTATCATTGATTACACGTACTATGAACACTTTGTTACTTATTTATTAAAAAAATAGTTATATTAGAATATTACTTAACCTCTTTAACATGCTTCAGATAAAATTATAATTCTGGAAAATAATAATTTTAAAAGTTTTTAATTTTTCTAATTTATAGGTTAGAATATGATAAAAATTTCGGAAAACTGCCTAGATGTCAAACTTAGTCATTATTTCGACTTTCGGGTGATGTGTAAACCTTTGTTGGCTTGACAAAATTTAATCAGTGAGAAATATTCAATTTTAAATTATTTAGAATGTTGGTAAGTACCAGAAACAGTAAAATCTAAAATGACTGTCTTCAGAGGAAGTGAAAGAGAGAGAGAGAGAGAGAGAGAGAGAGAGTAGAAACACCAGTGGCTATTATGTATTCCTTTACCCTGTACTACTGTTCATATTAGTTATGAATATAATCTTTATAATTTTCAGGAAACGTGCAAGCGTTTGGTGTTGAAGAAAATTAACAACGTTGATGTTAATAAGACTGCTGAAGAAATTGACAATATTCGTAAACTTCAACACGTGAGTATTAATACACTTGTTGTCAAAAGCTGCATTTGCCCGTAACATACGCACGAACAGGTTGAAATTTCCTAAAGAAAACCGCAACAACTTAATAAATAAAATTTCAGTGGACAAATAAATTAAAACGCATCTCTGCAGCATGGATATTTATTTATGTCAAGAGCAAATTTTCAGAATCTCTTTTTCGCACATTACAGCACAGTATCCATAGAGTAGTTTACAGGACTGAAAATTAATCCGTTATTGCTTACCCCTAATTCTCATGAAATGCCAACAAAGGTATGATTTACACGCCACATAACCAAACTCCCATGTGAATCGCAGCAGTAATGGTTTGGTTGAGTAAAGTGAGCGAGATATAATACCTGTAAGTACGGGAATTTTATTGACTGTCGCGTGTCGTATTACATACAAGGTTTAGATAAATTAGTATTACAAGGCGTTATTTTGCTTCAGTCATCTCTTTAAATGGGATAACTGCGGTGTACGCCTTGTAGACGACATTAAGAGCAAGACATTTAAAAACACAGTACACTATTTTATCAATTTACGTAAACTTCGTCATATTTTCATAATTTCTGAACAGTTTTTTTATTAGTTGAGACATAATTGGTATCCAAGGAAACCCGCGTCTTTATGCAAATTACATAGGGAACCAATAACAGTACAATTCGAATGCAAAACGCGAGAAGCGTTTCTGCATATTTTTAAGTTTTATAATCCGTTTTGCATATGAGACATGGTTTTAGGACGAACTTACTGAAGGTACTCATGTGAATGCAGAAAAATTTCCCCATATTTTTCTATAATTTGTGTGTATCTATATCAGTTTGGCACTAAGTCTTTTGTTGTTTAACTTTTTTTTTTTACAGAAATTGGCTATTAAGCGATTGTTTATCGGACAATGGGACACGGACGACAGGACCACGGCCGTAGAAGAACAGGTCTGGACACTCGCCTGGAAACTTGACCCCCTTGTTGTTTGGCTGTAGTTCGCCGAGTTACCGATCATGCTGTGCGTGTTTGGCGCTACTATCAGGGCGGTCGGGCTCTGACTCCGCCCACTTCCCTCTAACTGTATCAAAACGTATTTTTTTTTATCAATTTATGAAATACTCCCTTCGCTCACAATCTTAAATTATGGCTTCAGCAATCTTTATTTACTTTATAATGTAAACACTGGAAAAAAGTGGGCGGAGTTTGAGCTCGACCGCCCTGATAGCGCCAAACACTCACAACAATCTCGGTAACTTGGCGAACTGCAGCCAAACAACAAGGGGTCGAACAAAATACATTGGTAGATAGGCGAGTGTCCAGACCTGTTTTTCTACGACTGTGGACAGGACTATTGCACTGTATAGTACATAACACAAAGAATAACGCATTATTAGCGGCACCAAATATGCAAATATTTATTTTAATTAAAGTTATTTTAAGAAAAAATGTGTCATACATTTAAATAAATAGACAGGACTTAATAAACCTTTCAGTGTAAACGATATGTGATTGCTGATGAAATTTCAGTGCTGTAGCCCTTCTTTGTTTTGATGTACTTTGGCCGAAAAAATTTCTCGTCATGGTAAGATAGATTCATGTGTTGTAAAATATTTGACAGTTAATTAATGCACAAAGCTGCACCCCAAAAATTATAGTGAGAGTTTATAAAGTTTAGAAGTTTTTTGGGACGGTTTTTTGTACTATTCTAGGAGATAATAAGGCATATTTCAGTACATTATGTACGATTCAAGAATACTTTAAGGAAAATATTGAGTATTCGTCTAGAAGTATGGGATTAGATAACCCATTTTGTGTACACGAAGTTAATATTAGTTTTTTTTTTGTTAATTGCTTTCCACGGACACTATAGCTGTTTAATGTGCTTTTGAACTCACGTAATACCCTTTCAGTTTTAATAGTGGCTAAGCTGGGAAAGCTTAACTTCGATAAAATTTTAGGTTATCCCGAATATGAGCTTAGGAAAGGAGCTATTATTTTTATTTAGCTTATAAATGAATGTGTACGAATATTAACGTTCATAGGAGAGTTCATCAGAAATAAATTAACTTGTTTGATAAGTGATATGTTTGTGGTATGTTGTAGCCGTGTCTGCTGTCCATACATGACGTCCACGTCACAGCCGAAGAAGTGTATGTTGTCAGAGAACATGTGGAAGGTGGCAACTTGCTTTCCAGGATACATCCAAAAAAGACTTTGACAGACGACGACATCAAGCTAATAATATACCAGACTGCACTGGCTGTGCAATATTTGCACGATAATCATATTACCCACGGTAGTCTGAAAGTACGTAGAGATTTTTAAATTCAATACCTAGGTGTAGTGTTTCAGAATATTTGTGCTATTCATTGTGATAAGTCACGAGTCATTGTAAACTTACGATTGTTACTTTTTGTACAGTATACTACATAATGCAAATATTATAATGCAAAATATTTAAACCATAGCTGATGCATATTTGACATGCAGTTAACAATTTTTTTCATTAAGGAGAGTTCCTGTTGTATGTTCACTGTGCCTGTTCAGTAAACAAGCTGACAATATCATATAATGGAAACTCGATGTGGCCCACTTGGAGACAAGGAAGGCTTACCGAAGTTTATAAGTTTTGATTTGAGGTAGTGAAGTTTGATTAAAAAACAGGCAATCAGGTATATCAACGTTCTAAATACCTACGGCTGCGAACTGGAAATCTATGTATTCATCCATCGAGAAGCATGTAGAATGTACAGCACACATCTCAAAACTGTGTAGGTTTTGTTTTGCCCGGCGCAGCCAGCACAAAACCATTCATGACACTTAACTTACGGATCCGGAAAATTACAAATTATGTTATATAGGGTTTAATGTCACTTCATCAGAATTTTTTTTTTCATTTTGTTTCTGGACATCTGTAGAAAAGTAAACGTCCTATGGACAAAACATGGATGTTGAAGGAATGTGATTTTAGTTGCCACCAGTGGTACGTAATATCATTGGTCGTGAGGTTGGACTTAAGTATCGTTATAAGTTTAAGCAAAAACTTTTACATGTGGCAATTCTGAGCTCTTTGGGATAGAGGTCTTATAATTAGAAACAACAGAGTTGAATTAAGTTATTGATTTACTAGCTCACAAAGCTTACAAAAATACACAAAAGAGCAATCAACTATAACTTTCACAACACCCTTAATTATGCACACAATTACTACTGTGTCACAGAAACGTTAAATAACTTCGACAATTAAAACACAAAAACGTCTACCGTCAATTAATTAAGTACTTCAAATTACAATAAAAATTCAGTCATAAATACAATCAACAGTCTTTAAAATAGTGACAATGTACAGCCTTAACATTCCGAAGTGGTGATGGCTCACCATGTGCTGCGCATCACCCCGAGTGCATCACTGTCTTCACTCCTAAGGTCTTCGGTTCGACTTCCGTCGCGCACCTCCTTGTTGTCCGTCGACCCGCAACACCAGTCCTCTTGTTCCGCCCGATACTGCTCCGAAGGTATGAGCCTGTAGCCTCACAGCAGACACTGACGTCACCAAGATGTCTTCACCAGTCTCTCTCCACAAGCATAATACCTTCATCTAGCACGACCAATAGCTAACACCCCCAAATCTGTTGATTCGGCGCTTATATACTTGGGCGAAACTCTGGGGATTCACCGAATTACAGGGGTCTAACAATATACATTAATTTATGCTTCGGACGTGACTTGATCCTCGTAGACTGGCCTCGTAGGGTTAAGACGCAGTTGAAACAGGTCTCTATGATGTAGATCGGCATGACTATCACCACACAGCCGTCTAGCTTGTGAGTCATGGGCTAGTCCATAAGATGACGCGACACAGTTTCCGACCACCTGGCCTCCAGATACATGGCATGCAATGGTACATTTTTCTGAATATCAAAGACAATTGTTTCTTGCTTTTCTTTCGTGATGCTTTCATTTTTTCTGGTCGCTTTCGTTCGCAATATACTTCAAACATATGGACTTAATTTTCCACTTGTGATGATCTAATCTACTTCTTAATTTTGTGGTTTTTGTCATCTGGTTACAAAGAATAGAATAAATTTCTGTTAATTGTGTATGTGTACACCGATAAAATATGACCCTGTTTCTTCTATGATAGCCTTGAATTACTACAGTGATTCAAATATCTGAACATTAGATCCTGCCCTTCTGTTCTGTTCACTACTGACATCCTCCCTATTATTTTTATGTGTATGGTAGTATTTGACACTCTACTACATCCAAAGTTTGTTACTGACTCATTAATTAATTTTCCATCAATTGATGACATTCGCTGTATTCAGTAGATTCTTAAATATTTTTTGACATTAAGATCTCACGACTAAGACGGAACTCATAATCTCCAGCATTCTCAAAGCAATTCATCTTTCAATTCATTCATCAGTTCGTTTGTTTTTTCTCTGACTTTCGTCGAACTCATTTCTTCAAAGCATTCATGGGTCCACCATTGGTGCATTTGTTAGAGTACTCACCCCTCCCCCTTCTGTGTTGATCTGTGTTTGATGCCCGAAGGGGTTGACCTGGATTTTGATTGTTGGAATCATGCCGGACGATGCCGTTGGTTGGGGTTTTTCCGGGGATCTCCCATCCATATCCTCCGCCTGTCATTCCGATGTTGCTCCATACTCATATGTCACTACTCAACCAATGACTTAGACCTAAATGTTCTTCGCTCTTCCAGAGCATTAAATTTGATTTTGATTGAACTCGATGAAACAATCACTTGGTATACAACGGTACCATCATATTTCACAGTGTCGGTCACGTCATATCCTTGTGGGTGGTACATAACGCGAAAAGGAAAAACACACGCTCACATCGACGGATATGGAATGTAAGTGGGCTTTACGTCTCGTCAGCGGGGTCATTAGAAGCGGTGACATATAACTTGACACAACGACAGCAACTGGGAGAGGAAGTCGTATCTAAGGAACCAGTAAGTTCACCGGGAAATATTTGGACGGTGTCATGCATCAATATATTATGCGCCAATTGTACGGTGTCAGTAAAACGTGCTAAAACTCTTCAGGTTTGAGAGTGTGAAAAAAAAAATATATATTTTTAGTCCTATGAAGTCAATATTTATAAGAACATGATATAAGGGAAAAATACTTTCCTTCAAAGATGAAGAATATTTCATACATATGCAACAATAAAATTGACACACAGTATAGTGATGCATAACAACCGTCTCTTTGAGGAAACCGTGATTCAAAACTCTGCAGGGTTTATATTCAGCGTTAAACTGCTGCACTTTGGTAGGTTTTGCCCAGTTATATAATTGATCAAAATAACACTAATGCCTTAAAATCTTTCCACAGAAATATTGATGCATACCGACCTTGAAAGGTTATGTTACGTAGATAATTGGAGTGTCTGATGCCTTTAGTGAACCAAGTCAATTTTTTCTACCTAAAAAAATTGGGAAATTTTTTCTTTACACTAATTTACGAATATCTGAAGCTAATTAAACGCGATCAATTGGTGTAATAAATAATATGATGTATATACCAACAATGAAGTTCAATGTTCATGTCTAAATTAAAAATTATGTTTACGAACATTTAGGAAAATATGCTTGGTTCACTATGGCACCATACCTTCCGATTATTTCAGAGATCGTATACTGCCACAACAAAGGTTTCATGAACCACTGCTTTTCAAGCAATTCTGTGTTTTTTTTTACTGTAAATAATTATAACAGGTAATTTTTTTGCAGCCCGAAAACATTCTCTTGCTCTCACCAGACTCCAAGTCCCTAGTGAAAGTTACGGACATCAGTTTGACAGCCACGAACAACAACAGCGAAAATGCGGACGCAGATAGTCCGTTGTATGCGGCGCCAGAGTTCGCCAGTCTGAGAAACAATTCCAGACCACATACCTTTCAAGCAGATGTCTGGGCTTTAGGAGTTATTCTCTTCTACTGGTAAGAAACACAACCATTATACAGGCTATTCGCCGTACTGTTAACTGATTTAAAAATCGTCTTTTTAAACGTTGTTATTAGCTTCCTTTGTTGTATGTTTGTCGATTCGGTATACGCTGTTACAACCTAATGCCGAAATAGTTATAGGGTTTTATTAAGTACCTTTCTTGAATATCTATTCCTTTGTCTGTTCGCACTGAAAGAAATAATTGTTAGTATTTAGACAACCAAATTGTTTTGAAGTAATCGCAAAATAATTTTTTGGTGACCACAGTACCTTAGTGTTGGCAACAAAATGTTTTATTGGTGACCACAAAAATACTTATAGCTGCCTCACAATATTTTTTTTCCGTACGATAAAATTTTTTGCAGCATATTTTAAACTAACATCCTGATGAGTAAAAGACTTGAAATTTCAAGGCTCGAAACTTTAAACATAGCTCAGAACTGGTAGCATAATTTTACATAACTAATGGCAGAAAATAATACTTAATATTTAGATTAAAAACAATTTAAATACTACTTTTTTTAAACTGATAACCTTACCGTGGAGAGGTTATACTGTATATACTGCCTTTGGTCTGTAGCGTAGTTTTAAACTTTAGGGATTATTTGTAATAAGGATAGTCACGATAGTAAAATTTTAACTCACAATTATGAGATGGGAATTTTAAATTTGGTTGAAAATGTTAGACATTCATGTTTTTGCTGTCGTGTTGTATTGCATTTATAAAAAAAAAAAAAATTATTCTAAGTATTTAATTGCCATGTTTGAATCAATTAATTAACGCTGAATTGTCTGATCTTCAATACACAATAAACATTTTGTTTCCTTTTGAGGTTTAAAATAGAAATGAACACTCAAAGCCGCCGGAATATTATCAGTTTTGAAACCTATCGTGTTTGCAACTGTCAAATATTTTACTATGTGCGTTTTATAGCTCTAAATTAAATTTTATGTTGTTATGCTGATTTAAATTTACAGGACGTACTATAACGTAAACCGGCAATGATTGTATAGCTGAAATAAATATGGACATGGCACTGATATTTTCAAATAACATAGTTCTAATAGCACTATTATTACAACAGTCAGAAAATGCAACAGTTTCATAATCATGACGCACGTATCTGATTATTCCGTAGCCTGAGTGGATCTCCGCCGTTCAAGCAGTCTGTAAGAACGTCGTCAGAGTGGACTTGCAGCTTCCTGCCTAGTGTTTGGAGTCGCAGATCCTTAGCCAAAGACCTCGTGAAGACGATGCTAGTTCCAGACTCTACTGAGAGGGTGCCTGTTGAACGCATACTCTCTCATCCTTGGCTGAAGGTAGGACTTTCAATTTATTCTTATTAAGGCCGTTCAAGTAAGAAAAATACATAAATTTTTATTTTACAAAACACTGTTAGTTTTGTAGACGTCACGGGCAACTTCATTATTCCCGTATGAAATTTTATTGCTGCGCAAAGTATTTTCATAATGACATGTTAAAATCAAAATTTGCATGTTACGGCAGCATATACCCTATCAAGACCAACGAAGTTACGGAAATAAAATAATTTACAATTATATTATCTCTATATATAAAATGAAGTGCCCCCACTCATTCCTTCACTCATCAATGCACACCCCAAACCGCTGGACCTAGAAACGTGAAATTTTCAGCGTAGCTTCTCCTCACGGCATAGGCGCCCACTAAGGAAGGATTTTTTGAAAATCAAAAATTAAAGGGGAGAAAAGGGGCAAAACATATTTTCGCGAAATCTCGTTAACTCTCTAACCTGATGATATATTGTTAATATTTTTACTCCAAAACATTGCCTAAGCAAATGCATATTTCAAAATTTTTCGGTTTCTCGAAATTCGGAAATTAAGGGGTTGAAAAGCCATTAAATGTATTTTCAAAAAATCCTTTGTTTCTCTTAAAAACCAGTTAAGATATCGAGGTGATCTTTGCATCAGAATGGTGCTCATACAAATGTTTAAAAAAAGTTTTAGGATTTTTCGAAATTCGTCCTTGAAAATCGTTTAAAAAAATGAAACGTGTTTTCAGTTAATTATCCGCATCTCCTGAACCACTTGAAATATCGAGATGGTTTTTGCTTTAAAATGAAGCTTACGTAAATAACTAAAAATTATTTTGGGATACATGCTATTTTGCATACATAAATATATACAAGCCAATGTAAGGTAATTTTCAAATTAAAGATATACAGATAATATAGTTACACCATCAATTAAAACGTAGTTAAAAGTTAGTTACTCTTGTCTATAGTACAGGCGGGCGAAGCCGCAACGGGACAGCTAGTAAAGCTATAAAAAGACAAATCCCCTAATTTTTTTCTATTTAAAATGAAATCTGACTGTGAAATACGACTGCTTTATTTTCAGCAGTAATTTAACAGAAATACGAACAATAGCCCGTGGCATATAATTATAGTGTAAATTATTTCCTTTCACTATGCCTATTGGCTTTCGTCGTGTGTTTGCTGCTGTAACTTACAAATTTTGACTTTGATACGCCGTGGTGGGGATACTTTTGAAGCTAAAAATTTCCCATATTTGGATCATGTACTCACTAGTGCCGTTTACAAAACTAACACTGTTTCGTATTGATATAGGCCTAATACTGTAATTTTTTCACACTTGAACTTACTTAGTCATGTGATCAATTTAGATTTTTAAAATAGTAGGCATTTAACTGTCATGGGCTTTAGGACATTTTACCACCACTGGTGTGCTTTAGATAAATTGTTTTCATTACGTTTGATATAATTCGTTCGCTGTATTACGTAATTTTAGTAACATTCGACAGGGTAATACTACCCAATCAAATAGTAGAGTAGTTATTACTACATTAACTATGCAATATCAGTAAATCCCCCCCCCCCAAATTACAAACTTCGTAATTTTAATAAACGTCCAATTGCGAAAATGCATATGTATTTATATTGTTACTTTAATGTCAGCCAGACCAACATGAGTTATGCCTGACTGTGACTTTGCAAGAAGATTTTAGAACATTACGTTCTGAAATACAATATTACAAACGTTTTGGCAGCCTCCTTTCCGAGAAAAGATAGAATGCCTGGAACTACCATTGATGCAGCGTTAGTCATTAAGTTGGGTCGGGAGGGAGGGACGGAAGAGTGATCACATTTTTTTTTTGTTTTAAACTTGTTTACTTGAAATTAATTTAATATTCCTTTACGGTCAAATCAATTTTAAAATAAAAAAAATTTCTACTACAACTCTCTTTACTACTACAATTCAATAAGGCGTTTTGATCAATTGTTTTTGCTTCAAAAGCACATGCTGAGTTAGTAAGATGCTTAGGTAGTTTCCTTTGTTTTGGTAACTGCAACGCTTTCAAACTGTGTTCCGCAGTGAGTGAGAGATTTTGGTCAGCGCTCAGCATCGAGGTCGTTATACTGGTGAGGGGTGACGTGACACGAGTACGGAGCAGTGCCGGAATTAAAGGGCGGGGGAAACGAGAGGACACCGCGTAAAACCCGCCGACCAACGGCATCGTCCGGCACGTCACCCACATGCGAAAATCCTGGGACCGATCCCGCCGAGAATTGAACCCAGATCGCTATTCGGCCACCGCGGCCCCAGTGCTCTGTACTTGAGGTGTTTGCCTTAGTAATGATATTTTGAAGTTCATATGTTGACCTACCTCTACTAATGGAGTGTTTGATCGCAGTAACTGCTTTCATCAACAGTCTGTTGTGGACCACACCTTGCTGCGTACTTCTGATTTCTCGACAATATATTTTGTCATTGCAAGTCCGAACATTATTGAGCCCTTTCCAGCAAAGCATGAGTGTGAGATTTTCTCAGCGTGCAAATTATATAGATTATCAAGGAACAAACCTTAAGGGGTATGGATAGGTACGATGTCGAACGGTTGACTGGAATTCTCAATCGTCAATAAACTCTGAACTGCTCATCAAAATTCGATGAGATTTTTTTGTAGAGTAGGTATTTTATCAGCGGACGTTTATTTATATAGTAGCTACTATGTGATAGTATGCTTTACTTTCAGGTAAAAAATTTAAAAACTGTTTTTATAAATATAAGGGTGAAACCACAACATCTACAAAAATGGAAAACTGTAATTTTTGTAATTTTTAATATGATAATATGTAGGCTTCTATAATAACCGAATTTAAAAAATACTCGCGTTTTCATTTAAAAATAATTTGAACATCCGTAAACCTCTCGCGCGGAGAATTTTCTAAAAAAAAACTGTACCATCTGGCCCGCATCTGCTTGTAACGCGCATAGTTTACTGGGTTCCAATCTGGTGTCTTCTGCAGAGTGTTTGTGTACGTTTCCTGCACATCAGCGAAGTGTTAGTCGACACTAATGTGAAGCAGCACTTGCGGACCAGGTGGTATACTGCTAAGTGCACACAATTAATTGGTTTAATGCAACACGAACGCTACGCCTGTCCGTTACAGACGCAGCGATGTGTGGCATCTGTGATGCCGTTTGTTCAACGTTTGATCACCAATTTTAAGGCGTTTCCCGACTATTGCGACCACAAGAGTCTTATATAAAATGTCTTGCCGTGTTGGCTATGTTTTAAAAGTAATTCATGAACAGCCTTTATATCCATATAGACCACGGCCGTAGAAGAACAGGTCTGGACACTCGCCTGGAAACTTGACCCCCTTGTTGTTTGGCTGTAGTTCACCAAGTTACCGAGAGTGATGTGCTTTATTGGCGCTGATCTTAAGGGCGGTCGGACTAAACTCTGCCCACTTCCTTTCCACTAAGATAAACAATTTATCAAAACGTATTTTTTATCAATTTATGAAATACTCCCTTCGCTCAC
>PNEQ01003302.1:0-29337 GCA_003012365.1 Medauroidea extradentata
TCACAGTAGACTTTGACGTCACCAAGATGTCTTCACCAGTCTCTCTCCACAGGCGTAGCACCTTCCTCTAGCACTTCCAATAGCGAACTCTCCTCAAATGTGCCGATTCTGTGCTTTTATACTAGCCCAGACAGTCGGTTATTCCCCGCATTACAGGGGTCTAAAAATAGATATTTCATCATGTTTCGGATGTGCTTGCCGTCACGTCAGCCGCCCTCGAAGGGTTAAGACGCAGTTGGGACAGGTATCTATGACGTAGTTTAGTCGGGTTTTCCACTATGAGCCACCCGGGCTTTGAGTCATCGGCCAGCCCTCAAGGTGTTACGAAACAGCCGCCGACCACTGGCCTCCAGGAACATGGCACGCAACAGAATGATGAACGGAGGTTAACAGCAATGTTCATGACAAAAATTCCTACAACATTGTTAATAACAATGCTAGTAAAATTTGCTACCAACATCCTTTGATCAGACCGCCCTAGAATGGGACGGAAAAATAATGTTATCAACAGTGTTGGTGACAAAGTTATTAACATGTTTCTAAAATTTACAACTTGTGTTGTTAGCGAACGTTTTCAACAAAATGTTGGCAACAAATGTTATTAACAGTTTTTATAAATACAAACAATGTTAATAACAGAATGTTGGCGACAATGTTGATAACATGATGTCAATAATTTTCAAGCATTTTTACGACATAGTTAATAACTTTGTTGAAAACACGCGTTATTAGTAACTTTATCGTTGGTGTAAACTCGACTTTAAAAAGAGTCACGGAGCAATTGACCTAAATACATTAGAGGTCTGGTTGGTAGGCCCTATTCCTTAATTGGACACGCTTTTTTTTACGAGAGGAGGAACAGTTATCCAGCAGAATTAACCGTTTTTTTTACTTCGCTTTATTTTGACGTTCATGCAGCCACGCTCATGAGGTTTCAATCTGCAGTGTACTTGCGAACGGCGTTGTTGTAAAGCTGGCATCACACGCTGAAAAACAAGTTTCTTTCGAAACCTTGTACGTAAAATTTAGTGCGATAATAGTATACAACTTTCGTTTAGATGATAGCCCAGGTGTAAATTCAGTAGCCACATTATTACAAAATACAATGAGTAGATATTCAGCTTGTCAAAAGCAGTCACGGGGAAAAAAAAACCTGTATTTTCTTTGAAAACATTTTACTAACGTGTACAACGGAAGCGAGGAAAAGAAGTGCATTATTAACGACAATGTTTACTTACCTTGTCTCCATCGCGAACCACAGATTATGATTTTCGTTAAACACGTATGGTCAGTTCATGTGACCAGCGTAAATCAACCAGAAGAATCTCCAGTTCCTTGCAACGAGCAACATCTTGCTACATCAAAAATGCTCTATTTTTTGCGCAAGAATTTCTCGCACAAGGTTGGCAATGGCTAGAGTGCTCGCCTCCCACCAAGGCGATCCGGCCTCGATTCCCGGCGGGGTCGATCCCCGAATTTTCGCAAGTGGGAACCGTGCCGGGTGATCCGGTGGTCTGCGGGTTTTCTCGGGGATCTCCCGTTTCTCCCGCCCTTTCATTCCGGTGCTGCTCCATACTCACATCATGCCACTCCTCGCAAGCGTTCAACACCTAGATGTTAAGTGCTGACAATTATCTCTTCACTTCAACAAACCTGCCGTAACATGCAGGAGCCAAACATACACGGGGCTGGTATCAACAACCTCTGGCAGCCAATAAGCGGCCAAGTTCGCCCCCATCAAATAAGCCGCCACGTCATTTCACATCTGTATTACTGCTTAGTCTGTGATTTAACCACAGAATAATTAAATAAGTAGTAACAGATTGAAGGTGTGCAAGACCAATGCTGACGGTCTATCTCTATTAGTGATTTTATAGTGACATTCCGGACCGGACTGAACTTGGACTGGATACAACATGCAACGAACCTAAAGTGAAAGTGGACTGAAATGTGTTTACAGTAACATTTTCTATCCAGATTGACTTGTAAACATGGACTATGCATGGACTTAATCAGTGTCTAGATACATATATTTGCAAAACACTGTACTACAGAACAAATGACTGCAAAAAAAAAAAAAAGCAAGAAGCGGGAGTAGCATAAGGTCTGAATAAGGGCGAGGGGAGTGAAGTCAAGAGAGGAGAGAGGTAGTCACCAAATTAGTCAGCCCCCATACTGCTTTAACCTCAACAGTACACATCAGACTGGTAATTTTTATGGTAAATTAATGAATTATGCTCTTTCATTAATGTTTTAGGTTGAAAACTCTATATTTCAGCCCTGTTTACACACTTCCTAACTAATATTTCCGCAATTTTTTAATTAGCCGGCCATATTGATACCAGCCACGTAAAGCGTTTGTTTGGTTACAATTCCCGGCGACATGCTCCATCTGGACCCTTCTAACATCTCTGCATTTGCTTGATATTTTGTTTGAATTTATCCGTCGAGATATTTATTTTGATATGTATTTGGCACTTCCAGTTATTTTTATAACATAAGACCGTTTTATTTAGCTAGCACAAGACGATTCTAATCTCATACATAACTAAAGAAACGATTCAATATGGCGACTGCTTCGGTTTAATTCAGTTCAGTTCGATGAGTGTTTAAAGTAAACTTTTCAATCCGGAGTCTACAGTCCAGTGCACCTCGCCGACTGGACTGAGTTACTCACTCCATTCCTACTTCAGTTCAGTATGAACGTGATTAAAGTAATATTTGAATGTATATTCTTCAGTCCACTCCTAGTTCGATCCGGATTGAGTTGTTACTCTAAACGCAGTATACGTGTTTAGGTGGGTTCACAATTGATAACAAAACAGTAAGCATAGGACACAGGTTGTTCGCACAAGAACTAACCTCTATGTATTCTTACCTACCGATTCACAACACCAAGAAAGTGGTCGTATGCATAGAGGTGCTGAGATAGGAAATGATAGGCCCACGGTCTAAAAAGTAGAGGTCTTGACACTGCGTATGCTCCAGCAAGAGAAAGTGGCCCCTTCATGTCGCCTTATTCTGTGGCGCTAGTAGTAATTTGGTGGAAGATTTGTCTTGTTTACATCTCGCGAATGTTAATAAGGTAAGCTGATATAGTATATACAGGTTCCGTGTCCATAAATGCATTAATGGCATGTGTGGAACTGTTTATAAAAGTAGTCTAAAGAAATATATTGTGTATTATTATTTTAGTGAACACATTCGCACAAAAACTATTATTTCGTGCCCTACAAAATTTTAGAATCGTTACAATGTGCATCTACATCTAAAATATTTAAAAACTAAATTTTACTGTTGTAAAAAAAATGTTCCAACACAAATTTACGTTCCCATTTTTTTCTTCCGTATAATACTCGCAATTCCGGTAACAACTTCACATTTTAAGCTAAGCAAAATATAAAAACAAGTCAAATCTTCCACCAAATTACTACTATAGCACTCGGCGACAAGAAGGGAGTCACATTTTATTCCTCAGTGTCAAGACCTCTGCCTTCATAGACCGTGGAGGCCTAATATTTAATTTCTTGTGCGTACGCATAGTAAAGAAACCAATCACAGCAAAGGAGTTTGTGTGTGCCAGCCATGTTGGTTCAACCTAAAAAAATACACGAGTACAAAACAAAGCTAAAATAAGAAATTTTAGTGTTAGAAACTATGTTTCTATATTGTAAATAATGTTTTACAGTGTGCAGTTTACAGGAACTTTGTTTCTGTATTTCCTTTTATCTGCAAATACGATCCACTTCAACAATGTTTCAGTGGCGTTCGGTGGACCTTTATACAAAATGGAATATTTCAGAGTTGTCAAAAAATGCCATTGGCTAAACATAACAGTAAGAATCCAATTGTGAACTAATTTTGCACAAGTGTCTGGTCGTGCACAGTTTCTGCCTTTATATGTTCTGTGCTCTTGTCTTTAAATTGTGAACAAACCTTTACCAAATTCAACTGTGCCGCATCGCAGCCCGTTACATGCAAAGTCCTTGACCAAAGTTTTTTTGTTGAAAAAAAAAAATCGTAATTCCCCTCTCCCGCTAAAGTACACAATTCCCTACCTCGACCTACAATACGTGAGTGTTCAGTTTGGTCATGTAACAAAAGAGCAGCGTAACGGTCTAGTTCTTTATAGCGTCTTAGAACAGAAGCGACAAGACGTGGTTTTACCGTACACGATTTCTTTATTGATTGTCATTGTGTCGAAGTTCGTGGGTGTTTGGATACTCTGAAGTTTTAGAAAGCCCTTGTGGCGGGGTTCAACCCTCCAACCCTCGTCTCAAACGTATTTAGTGGGACCTACAGACATTAAAATAATGGACTGTTTTCATTTATCTTTGCTATACAAGTACGATACATCAAATGAATTCCCCAATATAAATGTAAAGCACAATCTGGCTTAATGGATGGAATGCTCGGGGTACGTGGGCGACGTCGCAATAAATTACTGTAATGAGCACAAAGAAAAATTAAGAAACCGGAAAATAGTGACGGTAAATAAAAAGTGCTCCATTCAAAAGTATGCCTCACTTCAGCCGTCCCTGCCTCGGCCGGTGCACACTACAGTTACGGCCGACGGAAAACATGACTTCATAAAAACCTATTAGAAGAACAAGCAAAACGGCGGCATAAATATTATTATTGCGTGTTAAAAACCCTTTCGATTCACACCACATATCTCCATCAATTCGCCGACTTGAGTAGGATTCGGAACCAGAACACGCTCACTGTCACTAAATATATCATTTCATCACAATTGCCAACTTGTGAATTCAATAAAGTGTTTGCACAGCGATCTTCACACGTGGCGCCACACATGGTCGCCTAATATGTAAGAAATTGACACGTACGTAACGTCAAATTTATCATGTATTAAAATATAATTGGGATACAAACAAATTAAAGTATTTCTTGAAATATAAGCGGTTGTTTAAAACAGTGTCTCAAATTCCACAGGGCTTTGTTTACACGCCTGTACGTCCCGAGAACTGGTTAGCGATAGTTAAACAGCTCGTCTATGTCGCCTATGATAGAATTATTTTCTCTCTAATGTTGAGCCTCGAATCGTTACGTTTAGCATTTCCAAATATTTAATTAATATACAAACTAAATACAGTGTTCCAAGCAACACAAATTATTATACAAACCAATGACTCGAATTCACGTGGTATTGTTTACATTCATGTACGCCCCGAGAGCTGGTACGATAAAAGCTTCCTCTGTCGCTTGTGTTAACATCGTACATTGTTTAATTTAACTGAGCGAGACTTACCGGAGTATTTGACTGTCTGTATGTGGACAGCGGTCCGGCATGCTGTAACGAGCGACGCTGCAGGTCCTCGACGCACCACTGCTGCCAACTTCGTGTCACACCTGCACACTCTCTGCGCGTGCATGTTGTGGGTGGGTGTGGCTGGCTCCCGTCCAGAGCGTCGCCGCGCTCCATGCTAGTGTTCGTGTCCTTCCGTCACTGTTCGGCGCCGTTCGTCCTCTCCCGCCTCTACTCGACAACGTCCGTCGACTACTAGCGCTTCTCCCGGCCAACAAATAAGCAGCAGAGTCGAAACATGAGGTTGCGCTGTATTCCGGGCGGTCTGGCTCAAACTCCGTCCACTTTTTCATATTGTTTACATTGTAAAGTAAATAATGATTGCTGGAGCCATGAATTAGGATTTTAAACGAAGGAAGTATTTCATACATTGATAAATAAATACGTTTTGAGAAAACTGTTTACCTTAGTGGGAGGAGTTTGAGTCCGACCGCCCGGATTACAGCGCCAAAAAGTACAACGTTCTCAGTAACTTGACGAACTACAGCCAAACAACAAGGGGGTCAAGCAAAGTACATTGGTAGATAGGCGAGTGTCCAGACCTGTTCTTCTACGACCATGTTAGAGATGGTGAAAATTCGCGAATCCAGTGACCTGCACGTTAGAATCAAATACCCTATGCATATTCAAGTCCCGACTATTTGTCCACTGGCTGCTACTCAGTGGAACAACAGGCAAGTAACAGCTAGACGGGGCTTGAGTATGCATAGTATATTTGATTCTAACATGCAGGTCTTTGAATTCGCGAAATTTCACTATCTCTGTCTATGTTCAGCCGACAGGAACAATATTTTGAATATTGTATTTTGCCTCTATTGATTTTACCGAACTCTACGGTTAGCGACATTTAATGAGGAAATAATCATAGCAAGACAGGTAAACGATCCTCAGCTAGTAATTACAGTTAAAAACTTGAATTACATGCCAAATTATATTTTATTCTTAAAAAAATACCCCGGCTTGTTTGCATTTCCAAGGTTAAACTAAGATCGCTGTTATCGAGTGAATTATGAATGACCTTCACTGAGATAGTTACTCTTCCGATTTCCACTGCCGAAGTAAAGCAGTAAGCAGTAACGGTTCAATTGTGTGTGTTTCGGTTTAAACCCATATGATGGAAACATTTTTAAGTTTTACTGCTTATGTCTTAATGCTTAAGTTGTTTATTTATCAAACCCCTAAGGGCGCCTCCTACCTGCGTGTTAGTAACTTAGGAATGACGGAGACATAAGGGCGGCCTTGAAACGCGCAACAGATGCCGCATCGCCTTAACGAGCTATGCTCTGAAATAGCGTGCAAGCTTCCCGCCGAACCGGTTTTTACTGTGGGACACTGAGCGGTGACCATACAATTTTATTGGTGAAAAGTATGTAGCAAAGATTAGTGCAGGTCTCAATCTGAAATTCACATAAGTTTCGTTAGTGCATTTTGAATTACAGCAGTCTGAAGAGGCCATTTTCCGCCGTGTTGGAGGGTTTAGAAACAGTGTTTTTAATCAACGTGGTGGTTTAAAAATGCGGTTCCTACCTTGTCTGAAGTGAGTTTTTTTTTCGTACATTGGCACAATGGACACATGTGAAATTGTTTCGCATTAAAAACAGTTTGCGAACACACAGCAACGCATTCGAAACATGAGGTAGGCGGCCGCCTTAAGGGGTCTGTAGGAAGTGAACAATTTGATCTGCTGTCAAGTGGCCAGGTTTTGTCAAACACCAGGTTAACGTTTGTGGCGTTGCGGCCGCATACTACATGTTAGGAATGTTATCAAATTCATTACTTACGGGTTTGGGAACGGACAAATTCTGCCACTAGTATCGCGGTAATAGGTTTGAGGTCACGAAGTAGCACCACTTTATGATACACTACGATTAAATAAAATGATCAATTCCAGGTTACAAAAAATAATACCCGAAACCAGCTCACCCATCCTGCATCCGGGTAAGCACTACCTCAATAAGGAGGAAAACAGCATGGCTAGTATTAATACACTGAAAAAAGAGTATAGTTGTAGGTACCGTACTTGTGTTACAATAGGGACAACAAAACAGTCTGATTGTCGGGTACTATTCTAGACAGTTCCTTCGGCAATCTGTTATGTAGAAGTTACTATGTGGTTTGTCACAGCAACAAGGCTCTTTGTTTCTTCTATAAAATGATTTTTAAAGGAACTGTCCAGAGTAGTACCGACAACTAAACTGTTTTGTTGTCCCTATTTTAACACAAGTATGGTACCTGCAACTATACTTTTTTCAGTGTATTATTCGCTTTAAAGAAGAATATTCCATCCTAAATCGAGTTTATATCTCATTCGCATGGGTTAACTTTTCGTCACCCAACATATATTTTTTGTATGATTTTACAAAATAATATAATACCAGTACATGTGAAGCTCGCTTTTACATGTTATAGTTTCTCTTACTTATCGTTACTATTTCCGATAAACAATAATACATTCAAGACAAACTGAGCACTTTTCAATACATTCTTCTCAAGAATATTTATACAATTATGTATTTAGTTTCTAAGTAAAGAACAACTTTTGAATACGGTGAAACCCATACATTGAATTTGTTACGTATTAATAAATGACGGAGAGATAGATTTGCCGCCGAAAAAAAAAAACCAATTAAATTTGTTTATTTTTTCGTGAACAGGAATTTTTGCAGAATTTTAGAACAACCTTCACGGTTGCTCGGGTATAACTATTGTTTTACGGGCTTGGCTGTTTTAAAAGAATGTATTTATTTACCTAATTTTACAACGACTCATAACTCTTTCTCAGTATTTTGCATAAGCCCTGAATTCATTAGACGGTTAGAAGCATTAGTTCGTCCCAGTTTGAAGCATTATAAAACGCAGACAGGATATGGTTTACGATGTCATGATAACAAATCAGTTCCGTAAATTTTTATTTCGAAAGCAGTAAAACGGTTTTTGTTTGTAGAGTCCAATTACATAAATATATATGTATATATATATATATATATATATATATATATATATATATATATATATTTCGTAGTATTTTCCGAACATTAATATTGACGAACAAAATTTCCAGGCAAGATTTCGCATTTCGGAGACAATAACATGATGTCAATTGGTCACATGTATAAAAGTAAACCTTAATGTAAACGAAAATTCACTAATCAGATTTTTACAGTGTTGGTCTAACCCCTGTAAAGTAGGGGCCTATATGCTGCCCGATAGCGGGCTCTAAATTAGTAGCTAAGAAAAAGAAATAAAAAAATTCATAAAAGGTAAAATATATAATTAATATTTTTTATTTATTTATTTTTATTTTTTGAGATGACGTCTTGAAAAGCCGGCCTTTGGGAATCTACTTTGTTCCTTTGTGTCTTCATCGTTGTGTCATCTAGTTTGTTGTCTATGACGTCGTCGTTGTTATCCTGTCTTGTGTCCTTTATTGTATTCGTCCCATATTGTCTGTGCTGTCTTAATTGTGATGTCCTGAGTTTTACAGAGTATTTTGTTTTGTCTCTTGACTTTTATTTTTGGATGTACATTTTACGTTTTTCTCTATTTGTTGTTGTATAATTCCCTGTGGGATCTTTCATGTTCTGTTCTTTGGGTTTAAGGATGTGTTGACTACAGACAAACTAGGCTTGCGTTCTCGTTTTTTTTTTTTTTTTCGTTCGTTTTTCGTAGTCTCATACTACGATTTCTGTGACGACATAATATTGCAATGGCATACGTCCACACTAGTATAGGACGTTATTCTGTCCCATTGCAACAAACATTCAAAGACATTATGATTGTTTTTATTGCCTAAAAACACATGTTTATTGTTAAATGCGTTTTGGAAAACCTTGAATATTTTTTGCAAACACTATACAAATACCTGACACTGAAGGGGTTAGAGTATGTCCAGATATTCAAGTTTAAGGCCGTGGTCTTTCATTTATTTCGAACAGTTTAAAATAACTCGAATATTTTTTAACCAAATGCTTTGAAAAAATTGAGACTGTTTACAGTCATACGATACACAGTTTTGCCTGATAGATTTTTTAAAATGATGTAGCGTTTGCTAGTAAAAATTATTTCGCTTAATTTTGGCATATTTTGACAACAAAATATGTGATATTTCTGGGGCAAATATCTAAAAATCCTTTTGGTGTATTGCAACAGAAAAAATTAAGATATAAACGACGATATATAAGTGTTAAAACTGTAAGAATGAATTTTTGATATATGTATAGGTTTGCGTTAAAACATATTTCGAAACCACTGCAAAACTTAAGAGAGAGGCCTTAAGGTAGCCGTCTGTTCAAGCCGCCGGGTGACACGTTGAGCTTCTCCCGTCACACGAATTTTAGAAAACTGCTCTCCGCGCATTAGTGACGTCTAGTTAGGAATAATACTCGAAGAACGTTACCCGTGCGTATAGCCTGTCCATTCCATGCACACGACTACTAATTAAAGCATATTTCCTAGCTGCCGTTAAAGGCGACAACTCGTGTTTTTGCGGTCATTTTATGAATGAAAATCTTGGTGCGGAATCTTTTAAAATTATAGGCGTCTACGATACACATATATATTTAATATTACGTCATAAAACGATATGGTTACCACTGAATGTCTCACAGAGGTGAGTTGTCGGCGATAAGACTGCATGCCAGGTTAGTAACTTGCGTCTAGAGACTATGAAGAGATGTGATGCGTATTTTGTGTCGTTCTTAAAGCTTCATTTATAGGCCTCGAACGACAAAAACACATTAACTAAGGTCGCCCCTTTAAGATAATAATTTATTTATGTAGGGCCGCGGTGGCCGAATAGTTGGAACATTATTTTAGACATAAATTATGATTAAAACTTCCTCTTAGGAAAATTTTGTACCTCCTATAGTTTTTTAGTAATGAGTCGCAAACGTCAAAATTTGCACTATACGGTTTTATGCACGCCATTAAAACCAAGATACATACCAAACCGAAAAAAAATTCACAGTGTATAACAATGTTATAGGCTGTGATTCGACACATGAAAACAAAAATATACATTTTGAATTTTTAATACATTGTTGAAATTTTTAAATTTTCGTTTCAAACTTCAGCATTTTTTATTAAATACAAAAATATTTTATTTCTTGTTTTATGTATGTCAAATCATAGCCTACAATTTGTTATACATTGTGAAATTTTTCGGTTTGGTATGTCGGTTGGTTTTAGTGGCGTGCATAATACCGTAAAGTGCAAATTTTGACGTTTACGACTCATTACGCAAAAACTATAGGAGGTACAAAAATTTCCTAAGAGGAAGATTTAATCACAATTTATGTCTAAAATAAGAAAAAAAAATATCTGGTACAAATATATAAATAAATGAAGACGTTGAAAACTGAGGTGAATCGCGCCCTTAACTAAATGTACAATAATGTTTGGACTGCTCAGGATTTTAACCTGCGTTCATAATATGCAGGTCAGAACTGCAGTAGTAAGATATGTAAGATATCTGTGGAGCGCGAGAGGGAACTGACTACAGTGCTATGTTGCCACATTGTTTCATGTGAAATGTCAGCGTACAACATTCTGCCACTAACATTTTCGTCTCCAATTTTTATTCCAGGATTCGCGTGGTGTGCTTACTATGCTGTTATTTCTGGACATCCTGTATACCTAGATGGCATGTAAGCTTGTGACAAGACTGCAACTGACTTGATTTAGGCTTGCCATTACAAGCCCTATTTGGTAAGTTTGTTTCAAGCTTGAGTCAAGCCTATTTTTTTACAATTGTACTCTGCCTTTTACGAGACAAGCATGCTACAACCTTGCATCAAGCTTTCCTAGCAAGCTTGCTGCAGGCTTGTCGTGTGGAGACTAATTAGCTTGATTCAAGCTTATAGCTTGACATCACAAGCTTGCTGCAAGCTTGCAGTCTTGTCATGGCAAGCTTGATTCAAGCTTGAATCAAACTTATTTTGCTATCAGGGTATGATCATAAACAATCAACATAAGAAAAAAAATAGAAATTCCTAAAGGTTATCAGATGTTCTTCGTAAAGGTAATTGGTGCATGGGAAACAGAAAATGGTTAAACTGTACACAATTATTTTTAGTGTGCTTACCTGGAGAAAGTTACTTGTACCGACAATAAAGTTGGTACTGTAGCTATAAATGCATTTGTGAGGTGTTTGCGAGAAGTTTGTAGTTCACACACATTTTCAGATCTCCGGTTCGTGAACATGTTTTTATGTGATATCACAAGTGAGGGAGAGAATGATAATAACATATTTACTTCATGAGTTGCGGTACCTATGAATTAATTAATTTGATTAATCAGTAGTCGCCTAGAGTTAAACGATGTTTAGTATATAATTGAAAAATTACCGTATTAAACATTGTTTGACTCTAGGCGGCTATTGATTGTTAAATTTTTGTTTCCAATGGGAGTTTACAATTAGAATTTATTGGTTTGTGGACATACGCCATTGCTCATGTTTAGTTGACAGAACTTGTATTGAAAGACAAAGTGGCAAAATGCAAATACACACAAAATAAAAAAGAAAACGTAAGGGAAAAAATATAAACAATCCCAGAGGAATTCCGTCAGATTTATATATATATATATATATATATATATATATATATATATATATATATATATATATATATATTTGTTTATGTTTGTTCGTTTTTCTTAAGTTTTCTGTGTTTTTGTGTTTTTTTTTTTTGTATTTTGTCACTTTGTCTTTCAATATAAGTTCGGTCAACAAAACATGAACAATGGCGTATGTCCACAAACCAATAAACGCTAAGACTTATTGATTTGTCGAATTAATAATATAAGTACTTTTTGTTACAAAGTAAAGCTGTTATTATTATTCTCTTCCTCGCTTATTATGATATCACATAAAACACATGTTCACAAGGCGAGGTTCTGAAAGTGGTGGCTACTCTAAAATAAACTATGTGCAGTTTAACACCTTTCTGTTGCTTTCCTTGCACTAATGCCCTTAAGCCTGTACTTGAATGCAGGGGCGTCGTAAACGGGCCGGGGGGACGGGGGACGGAGGGAATACGCCCCCCCCCCCCCCAAAAAAAAAAATCGTAGTTTTTAAGATTTTTTAAGATTAAGATTTCCTTCAGTTTTATATTAAATATTTTGATGCAGAAACTCTTTAAATAGCAGCATTTTGTACCTTAAAATATAAAATTTCCCGGTGAAGGACTCCTATACACCCCTTTATTACGTAGGTTATATGTACACCTTCTCTACCAGTGACGTCCCCCCCCCCCAAAAAAAAAATCAAATGCTTACGACGCCGATGCTTGAATGCCTACTTATATAATTATCACGCGAAAATATTTCTTCTCGCAACTTACAAATCTCTTCAATGATTTTTCTGATTTTAGTGCCAAACTCTATGGAAATGGCATACATATATTTGTTCACTATTCAGAGTTGCTACAAAATGACTATGAAAATTTCCTGACTTTTAAAGGTTTCCCACATAAAAATTACTTTACTTTTGTGCAATAAAAATCGGTATAAATTTGACGAAACTTCGGAACAAATAAAATTTGCAGAGTTTTATTTTTTCTGTATCTGGAACCTTTTCGGTTGTTTTGCTGTTTGACAATACAACAGTTTGCTAGTGTTTGCACCTTTAGTTACTGTAACGCTGAGAATGGTTATAAATATTAGTTAATAGAACTATATTAAACTAACACAATAAGATAAATATATTTTAATTCAGTGAATTGCTATGTGTCAGTAGCTCTCTGATTCTGTCTAACGAGTTGTTACCATATGTTAAAACATGCTCAGAGTTCACAGGTCGTTCGGGATAAAGTAAGCATTAAAGATTAAACATTTGAAGAAAATCACTGGCCGGTACAACATATAATTTAACACTGCCAATAGTTACCTTACTCACGTATGGTTGGCAGCGGATTGTCGAATATAGTTCAGTGTATTTCCTTATTTAAATACAATACTTGAATAAAAATCAACTGAAATCGTCATATTTGTGATTCACATAATTAATAAACTTTATTTTATCAAACTAGATATGTTCCTACCAACTGCACAATTTATCATACACGCGCAACATTCAGTGACGTGTCCAGAGAGGATAGAAATTTTTACCGTCATAAGCCGTTACATGCGGAAAGATACGAAAAGGGTGAAGATAGAAATTGAGCAGGGCCCTTTTGAGTGCTCACTTTATCCCGAACTGCTTATACACAGTTAAAACAGATTATCACAAGTTGTTTTCAATCACAAAGAGTTCTGGTAGTCTTGTATCAGACATGCTATTGGTATATTTATATTTAATGCAACCTCATACAGTGAACTATCAAAGTTTTTACTATATATTTGTATTTTCAGTTACGATAAGCGTTTGGTTTCCCCTTGTTTTCCAGACCTGTAGCAAACCTGCTATGGTTTACTCTATATTCGAGTACATGCGTCTCTCTTTTGACTTATTTATAAACTTTTTTTTACGTGTTGTAAAGAGTCATCTTCTCTAAAAATTTCACGTCCCAAATATTGTAATTAGGTTTTAAGGTTACGGTGTCCAAGGAATAAAACTAAGTCACAGGATGCAACTGCAGTTGTAGGTAAGAAATTTATTTTTAGCTATAAGCTTTCAATTATATCTTACGCCTGGCTAACTGCAACTAACCACACATATTTGTACGGCTGGTTGCGTTCACACACCGCCAGGAGCAAATTTACTTCGCTCAATTGACTTGGGTAGCGGCTAGGTCACAGACGACTAAGATATAGGCTAGGTGTCTGCTCTTGACGCCTATCTGCAGTGTTACCAGACGTACCAGAATTATGATACATACCTGCTTTTGTCTCTTGTTACAAGGTACCATATTTGTTTATCATGTTATCCTAACGTACCAGAATTTTGATTGCTACTGTAACATCAATGAAATTTACGAACGAATCGAAAATTACTTAAACCTCTGTTATTTACTTATTTTGCCGTATGTTTTGCATTAAAATTATTTATAATATTTAACATCCCTACTTCGTATTTTTTAAAAATATTTTTGTGACTATGCCGTTGCAATCATTCATCAGCACTAGCCAAGCTTACGTTTTCACAAATTTAATTTCGGATAAAATTAAATAGTATCTGCGAACTATCAACTTATCTTAAAAATATTTACAACTAATTCCAAATCGTAGAAATTTATATCAGTGGAATAAAGGAAAAAATGTGTGTGTACCATAATTTTACAAAGAACGCCAGATTTGTAATCTGCATTGTATCAGAATTTTAACTACGTCATTTGGCAACACTGCCTATCTGAAAAAGTTTGCGTATAATTTGATAACATAACAGTAAGCATAGAACACGTGAAATAACCCCTATGTATTCTTACCTACTAATTCACAACACCAAAAAAGTGGTCGTGTGTACAGAGTTGCTGACTCAGGAATTGGTAATATTTCATTTACTGTGCATACGCACAGCACAGCAACCAATCACTGTAAAGGACTTTATGAATGTCCGCTATGTTGGTGTAACCTCCAAAAATACTCAAGAACAAAACAAAGCTAGAATAATAAATTTTAATGTTAAAAACTATATTCCTGTATGTTAAATAATGCTTTACGCTGTGTAGTTTACAGGAACTTTGTCTCCATATTTCCTGTTATCTCCAAATACTATTCCACTTCAAATATGTTTCAATAGCCTTCGGTGGACTTTTATACGGCAAGGAATATTTCAGATTCGTCGAAAATAAATGCCATTGGCTAAACATAACAGTAAGAATCCAATTGTGAACTAATGTTACACAAGGTAACTGGTAGTGCACAGATTCTACTGTTATGTCATATGTTCTGTGCTTATGTTTCTAATTGTGAGTCAACCTTAATGCCATTCGCTAGAATATTTTATGACTATTGCCTTGCCAAGAAACTAATTTACCTTTTAACATAGACTACTCGTAAATTTACAATACATTTAAAACTGTATGTACTCGCACACTTGTTCAACTTAATATGATTGAAGAGATGTTGGTCAACGCTTAAGCGGGAGTATTAGACAATTTTATTGTATTTTTAGTTTTTGAGCCATAACATTTATTCAAATTGCATTATCAAAATTTTATCATCGATAAAGCATAGGATATATTTTGGCAAATTGTTTGACATAAATAATAATTGAATCTTCATTAATTTGCCATGCAGAATCATTGCAAGATAATTATGCGTTAACTTTAAAGAATTATTTTGCAGTGAATCTGCATGGCATATTAATGAAAGGTTCCATTATTAATTATGACAAAAAGTTTACCAAGAATATATCCAAGGTTTTTTCGAAGCGAAAATTTTCTAATACAATTAGAATAAACGTTATGGCTCAAAAACTGAAAATACATAAAATTGGCTCTTACTTCTCCTTAAGGGTGCCGCCTACCATGCCCTTAAAATACGTTGCAATGAATGTATTCGTAAATACGTTTTTCATACAAAACTGTTCTATATGTGGCCAGTGTGCCAATTCAGCACGAAAAGAACGAACAAGATCAAAATAGCGTCTTAAAGACACCATGCTCACTAAAAACTCAAAATAACAAAAAAAGAGCTTTAAGACCACCGTACTTCAACCAGTACTAACCGAATGTATGTGAAACCCAGACATAAATGTGCACTGACCTTTGCTACAGACTTTCCATCAGTATAATTATATGATCACAGCTTAAAGTCCCATAGTAAAAGTGGATGGGTGGGAATCTTGCACGCTAGTTCAGAGCTTGGCTCGTTGTGACGATGTGGCATTTGAAACACGCTTCAAGATCGCCCTTATAACTCCGTCACTCCTGAGCCTCTACCGAGCAGGTAGGCGGCGCCCTTAAGGTCATGGTCTTTCATTTATTCCAAACAATTGCAAATAACTCAAATATTTTTTACCAAATGCTTTGAAAAATTTGAGACTGTGCACAGTCATACGATACACAATTTAGCCAGACTGATTTTTTTTTAAAAATAATAAACCGTTGGCTAGCAAAAAATTATTTTGCATAATTTTGTCTTATTTTCACAACGAAATATGTCATGTTCCTGAGGCAAAAATCTAAAAATCCGTTTGGTGTATTGCAACAGAAAAATTCAGATACAAACGATGATATATAAGTGTTAAAACTGTAATAATGAATTTTTTTTGTATGTATTAATTTACGTTAAAATATTTTCGAAACCATTGAAAACTAAAGAGCTAGGGCTTAATAGCTAGATCTTCAGCGCAGATGAGTACGGAGCAACTTCGGTATGCAATATTGCGGGAAAGCTGGAGTGACTCGAGAAAACCTGCCAGCCAGCTGCCACCTCCGCCATGTTTCTCGTGATTCACCCTCACCGAGAATAGGGGCCGCAGTGGTCGAGGGGGAGTCCGGCCACTTGGCTCAGTTGTTAGCGCTCCTGGCTGCTGAGGCAAGGGTCCCGGGTTCGATTCCCGGCCGGGGAGGTGACATTTACAACCACCTCCTCGGGTTCAGGACTGGGTGTTTGTGTTCGTCTTGTCTGTGTGCCAGAAGACAATTTACAATTACAACGACAACTGCACAATACAAAGTCACTGGGGAATGCTTTAATTAACTAACTTAAAGGGGGGGGGGATGTTTGGTGCAGTGGCGAGGCGTTAGCCTTGCCATTGTACCAAACATTTAAAAAAAAAGTTGGTTGAGCGGCCGACTTTGGTGCGAGGGGTTCTGGGTTCCATTCCCAGGTCTGGCTGGGTGTTAATTTGTGTTTGTCCATTGGGTCTCAAACCTTGTCACTATACACATTGTCTCACGCTAAGTACTGGGGTCACTCGGAATATGTCAAACCTAAAGGGGGGAATGGTTGGTACAGTGCAGACCTCTCGCCTACCACCAAGGCGATCCGGGTTCGATTCCCGGCGAGGTCGATCCCGGATTTTCACACGTGGGAATCGTGCTGGACGAGGCCGTTTCCCCCGCCCTTTCATTCCGACGCCGCTCGGTATTTACCTCATGTTAAGTACTGATAAAAATTTTCTCACTCACCCACCGAGAATCGAACTCGGATCGTCGACTGGCATTATTTTACTGAGGGGATTTTCTGTAACTCGGCAACGTTCACTCGGACCGCAAAAACGCTTCGATTTAAAAAGGAGGATAAAAAAAAAAGCAATACTAAAACCCAATCTATTTGTTTAATAGTAATTTTAAAAATTCTCCAATCTATACAAAATATTTAAATTTTTGTTTAAATTTTGTTTTTAGAAGTTATAAAGTTATAGTATTAATTTATTTTAAATTACGTACTAGAAAATATCCACCTAAAGCTCACGTTTGTACTGTTCGCATCTTGTATTTGTGAGTAGACGATAAATGAATGGACGGAAGGGCTTAACGATGCCCTAACATCGTCGATGTCTCGGGCTGCTGTAACGAGAAACCTCTTGCAATACTAAGTCTTATTTCTGGAAGATTTTAATCATTTCAGAAGTACTCACGAAGTAAGGAAATCAACGCACACATAGCTTAAGATGTACCTGAAGCGCAAGATCATTAAAATATTGCGGAAAATATTTAACTGGGGTAGTGGCTTTGTGATTTTAACATATACTTATGTTTGATAAGTCACAAATCATTCAGTAATACTGTGTGACCAGGCCATGGAATAAATACACTGATGGACGTAGTTGTTGTTTTATGCCACTATTGTTGTTATTCTGTACCATTTACTTTTATCTTTCCCCATTTTATCTGCCACCATGAGTTATTTGGTGTTATGCAAGTTTGTAATATGTAACTTTGAAATTTCGAAGACGAATTCCTCATAAAGGCGAGTGTTAGGCGACCTTTTCCCCTTAATAAAGTCCCAAATCTGCTACCGCATCACAGACAATGATTTGCTACATGGGTAGTAACAATATTATTATTTAGATGAAATGATTTAATGACGACAGATTTTGTGTTTGTTGTTCATACTTCATTTACCCATCGTTCAAAAACCCAGTGTTACAGCTTAAATGTATTGTGTGATTTCTCCCACGTGTTTATTAACTCGCTTTCTTGTCTGTCTGTTTGAATCGTTGCTTTTTTTACTAAACTATATTTTTAAAACGGACTATAAAGTATCAAATAATGTTTTCTACGAAAATACTTATACGCATTTATACGAAAACCAGTGGGGCACATGCAATAGATAACAGTACGGAGTGTAGAGAGTATCTGTCGTTGAGAAAACTTACCTACACAACAGTTCATATCATTTGAGAAGTACAGAAACATTGTTAGTAACTTAAGTGATCAATTACCACCTATTGCACGCGCCCAATATTTTTCGTTTTAAATCATACAAGTATACATAATACATTTTTTTAACTGGATATTTGAGTGCTAATAATTGAATTAATAACCATACTAAGTACTAAGTATGTTTTATATTTTCTACTTTATTTTTCACAAGAAATCAGCTGGCAAAGTGTACACCATTAATTAAGAAACATTCTGTATATTATGAAGGCGTTTAGAGGATTTGGATTTCTGCAAAAAGAATGGCGTAAAATTCTAATACATTTTATTATTTTCAAATCTTTGGAACAGATGATATTATCAGTTCTGGCCAAATTGCGCCATTGTTCGTATAACTTTTAATTATTCACAATTTTTTGATGTATGAGATTATAACAGTAGTCAGTTTTTCTAAGTTTTTAGAACTAACTTATATGTAAACACGTTAATTTCATTTTCATTTAAAATGGGCACAACATTACAAACATTCGAACTTTATCCGTAAACAGAGTTGGCTTCTGTGTAAATATTAATAGTTGGAGACAAAAACATTTATCACAAAAATTAAATAACTTCCCTCCCCCCCCCCAATCTCTCCTCAATAAATATAAATACATGGACATTGTTTACATCACGTATATGTGTGAGTGTAATATGCCGTAGTCAGTTTTTTTTCACTTTCACAGATAAACACAGTTTCATTTTCCTTAGTAAGAATCTCACATAAATGCATTATAAAATGTAATAAATTTCCACCCTGTAACTCCTCAATATAAATATATGGACAGTTCTTATTTTATGTAGGTATATATGTCTTTATGTGTCGTAGTTAGTTCCTTTTCACTTTCACAGAGAAGCAACGCTTCAGTTTCCTGAACAGGAATCTCACAGATATACATAGCAGTAGAGCGACAACTGCTATGACCGCCAGGAAGAAGAGGACCACATCCAGCAGGAGATAAGTGTACCACGGCATATCCACAGCTGCAGAGCGCAAGTGCTGTGCTCCTCTATGCCGTAGTACGTACTCTGTCCACCAGACTGCGCGCTCCATCGGCGTCGTCTGCTGGTCGTTCACCAGGGCTGACAACCGCTCCATGTTATCTCGGTAACTGCAACAGGGAAACTAGATAACTTGTTTCCTTTATTAGAATATTTCCTTCTTATATTCATGCTGGTATCTCGAAAATAAGAATTACTTAGTACTTTTGCAGCAAAGAATGTTATGCAATTCACTCTGTTAATTTTTTATTTATCTTGCTGTAAAGAATCCTTAGAAAGTTTAGTGGAAGTAGTTACTTAAGATATAAAATATATATTAATAAGCTTTTTAAGAACTGAAGCGGTTTTTATTTTAAATTAAATATTGACTCTGTTCATGAATTGCCAATATCATAGTCAGCGATAGTATAAAAGTGCTTGGAAGAAAACTTATTTATGTCTTGAATCCATGGTAGAGACCCTGTGACTGAAACAGTAGTTTCGGAATTCTGCTATGCGTCTGAACACAAAATAGTGAAGAGCCGTATCTCATTTGACTGAGCCAATTACAAAAACTTTCCTGCAACACCACACGTCTATGATTTGCTGGTAGAATCCCAAGACTCGCGACAGTTAAGATATCCAATCGCTGACCACGAATCAGAACTGCAGATGTATACGTAAGGCACGGAAACAAAGTGAGGCAAAATTCTTTTCACGAAAAACAAGGGTCCCTACTAATTGTGAATTCTGTTACGACTCAACTGTCATTTATTATTCGTCTGTAAACAGTCGAATCGTTTCAATAACTCGTCCAATCATGTTAGCCGCAAAACTCACAAATATTTGGACACTAATTAGGCAGCAAAGAATCGTGTCTTCTCTCTCTCTCTCTCTCTTTATATATATATATATATATATATATATATATATATATATATATATATATACACACACACACACACACACAATGTTTGGTCGGCTAACTGAATTACCTACCATCTAAGTCTTTACAGCTTGTAAATTCCATATTCCACTTCAACATAATTAAGTGAATTAACTGGGAACAAAATATGTAGAATGACTGGCAAGGGACTGCCACACCTGTTTTTGAAAGTTTTACGTGCGTGAGGTAGGCTATTAAATGTACAAAATAATGTACACCAGAGTTGCCTTGTTTGATTTGTATTGATACATGGATCAATCAGAGTATGCAACGATAGTAGCATTATTGCTATAGCCTGGTTTCAAATTGAGATTATTCTAGTAATTTAATTAACGAGTAAAACGGTAAATAGTTAGCTCAACATACCTTTGATCGCCTAGAAGCTTCCTAACAGCTTCAAGCAAAGTAGTTTTGGTGAGGTCGTTAACCTCCAGTATAACTGCTACTCCTTTATCCTCAGCCAGCTTCATGTTGTAGTCTTGATCAGCGAAGATGGGAATCCCTAGTATAGGAACCTTCATCTGTATGGCTTCTTCTGTACTCTGCAGCCCACCTTGGGAGATGAACAGTTTGACTTTCGGGTGTCCTGAAACACATATATGATATTATGTACGTGTGTGTAAACACACTTGTGAAATAAATCTCCCTTCTAGAAAATTAAAAATTTTCTTATATTTTTCATCGAATATCTCTTGACTTTCAAGATATGTGTGACGTTCGCTCATATGAAATATGCTAATTGTATTTGTATTCAATGAAGTGGAACCTCGTTAATACAAAGTGCTCATTAATACAAAGAAATTTTTATTTCCCTTGGAATGGGACAATAAATGAAAAATAACTTTAATGTTTAATAAAAATTTTGTTTATGCATTAAACCAAACAATATCAAGTTCTCAAGTAAAAGGAAGTCTTTGTGTTGAAAATACTATTTGATTTGTGGAGGTAAACAGAGTGACCAAAATTTTAGAATCTTTTTAAGGTTTTAGTGAACACCTGTTAATACAAACCTCAATATTACAAACAGACACAATTGTGGTCCCTTCAGGTTTGTATTAAAGAGGTTTGACTGTACTTATAACTACAGACGTGAAAACTTCTCATTATATTCTGCTAAAAGACTAGACTCCAAACGGCCGTTCTCTTGTTCGACATCTCTTATAAGCCGACAATGTCATGGCCCTCTGAGAAGAATGCATCTAACCCATAACGCAAAGTTCTTGGGTAGAGTGGCGTGAAGAGATGTTGGTCATCACTTGAATATAGGTCTTTTGCGCTGGTGTGGGGTGACATGGTGTGAGTATGGAGCGCCACGGGAATGAGGGGGTGGGCGAAACGAGACATCCCTGAGCTAACTCGCCGACCAGAGACATCGTCCGCCACAATGCCCACATGCGAACATCCGGGGACCGAACTCGGATCGCCTTGGTGGGAGGCGGCGAGTTTTCTATACTCCTTCTTCGGTAGTGTTACCAACCTCCTCTGATCGATCACTCGTATAAATGTCCTCACACACGTGCTCGTGGCCAATAGAATCACAAATCGTGCTCAAGTATGCGAAAGTCAGGCAAGTCTAGTTTGTCACCCAAAAATAGCAGGAATTTTTGCAGGTCCGAAATATCATGCTTCGGTTTGACAACGAAAAAACAAGAAATAAAGTTAACAATAACATATAAGACAAACTAGGTAAAAAATACTTTATTATGCAATTTTCCGAGTGTTACTGCAAACTGTGCAGATATTGAATGCTCGCAGCTTATTCGCTTGTCCACACGTCCGGAATGTCATTTCACTATTCACATTTTGTCGAGGGATTATTTTTTATCAGGTTGGCATACATTTTCGCGGATTTCGTCGAGAATTTTCTGATTTAAGTGACGATAATATTTCAAGCCAAACCACAGAAAGGAAGTTCATGCAAACTGTTACAGTTTTAGCACACCAGCTCGACAATTCCTGGGAATGTCATTACGAAATTACTTGAGGATCGGACCCATTCTTTAGGAAACAAAATTTACACCAGTGTCCATATTTTACTAACTTACACTTCACCATGCAACAATACTATGTACAAAATGTCAAGAAAGTCTGCAGTCAAACAGGATAGTTTGCTAACAGTTAACATCTGTTTCAACAATAATTTCAAGGGTGTCAATCCCTTTTCCTAACAAGATTAAATAGATCATGTACTAGCCCTTATACATTTTATTTCTGGTGAAGAAAAAATTAACATATCTTATTCTTGACACATGTCCAATATACATGTTGTTAATGAAAGCGTGTTACAAATTTTGCGAGAAGATTCTTTGTTTAAAAAATGATGTTAAAGGCGCCGCATACTACGGGTTTTAAATGCGTTGCAATGTGTTCGTAATTACGTTTTTTTTACGAAACTATTTTGCATGTGCCGATTATGTCAATGTACGAAAAGAAACTACACTTCAAACGGTGACATAAATGTAGTTTCAAAACTTCAAATCAATTAGAAAAATAATTTCGGAGCTCCTCATAATTGCTAAAAACAGAATTTTCAAACTGTTATATCTGAAATACTACTCATGTAATTCGTGTGGAACTTATCTAGGAACATGTAAAGGACTTTGCTTAAAGCTTTTCACCTAGAAAGATAGGGGTCACCGCTGAGTGTCATTCAGGCGAGTGATGTACGATACTACTGCACGCCGTATCCGTGTCTTGCGGTAGAGGTGATACCACACCAGGTAGGCAGGTCAACATCGCCCTTGGAGCCGTGCCTCACTCACACTAACACACGACCAGTAGGCGGGCGCCTTAAGGCCATGCTCTCATGTTTCTACTTTTTAGCGATATTAATTTTTTACGTCTAAACGAGAGCAGATATCAATAAATCTGCTCGGCAGTTTTGTTTAAAATCGTCTTCTACATGTTGGCTGGTTTTTCCGAGGCAGTAAATACTATGGTTTTAGATAATTATTGTAATTGACGAAATTCTGGTTAATTGAGTTTTTAGTCGAAACAGTACCTATAATTTCTTGTTTAAAAAAAATAGCTGTCACTGCAAAAAAAAAAAACAGTTTCAAACAAAACTGCCAAATACATTTTTGACATATGCTCTCATTTAAGTTTTAAAAAATAATTATCGAGAAAACCGTAGAAACAAGAGAGAGAGAGAGAGAGAGAGAAAGAGAGAGAGACCTTAATTTATATATGCAAAATTCTTGGCTAATTTTTTTGGGAGAAACTCGCTATTGAATATTGACATTGAAAACCAATATTTACCTAAAAAAGTAAAGTTAAATAAATAATGAAATTCCGGGTGCAGATTATAACAATATCTGCAATCTGTGGAAGAGTGGTTTCGAATTCCTTTCACCTTTAGTAGATAACGAAGATGCTCAAACCTCCGGTGTATCCCGTGTTGCCTACTTGTAGGGTCCCACATTCCTTATGTTAATGTCCTCGATAACGTTTTACTTGAGGGTGTTGCGAAAAGGCAACCTATTTCGTTCATTGATGTGTGTTATTTAATAGCAAAAAATGCACTGGTAAAAAAGTATGAAAAAAAAACTTGCCCAACCCCTTTATCTACTGAAGGCGAAGAGTATTCGTAATCAAATGGCAGATCTTGTTATTACTAAACCACAACCGAAAAAGTATTATTTATTTATATATTCTTACCTCTGATAATTGTAACAAATGTTGAATTTTAATGTCAATTTTAATCGCGGATTTCTCTGCGCCAGAATCGGATAATGTTACCCCGTTTTTTTACAAGTGTGACACAACAAAATGCACATGTCACAGATAAAATATTTAAATGTCTATGGTCAAAGATTCATAAAACATATTGTAAATATTGCTTTCATTCTTAGTCACAGACATCTCGCGCCAGTTAAAGTTCACTTATGTAGTTTAACAAGGTCTACAGAGTAGTAGTTTAGAGACCTTGGTAACTGATCTTACTGAGGACAGCAGCCTGATCCGATCCTGGGAATCGATAGGTAGTGGTGGACTAGGAGAAGTTTGTTGCCAGAACTGAGGTCTTGCTCGTCGAAGAACAACAGATGGTAGCTGTTTGGACCGGATGGAATGAAATTTTTGCTACTAGAGAGAACGTTTTCAATGTAGAGGAAGTAAAGTTATTAAGAGTGGACACCGCCGTATTAAGAAATGAGCCACTAAAAAAAGGGGGCAATATTGCAAACAAAATTATAAAATGTAAGGGTTGGCTACACCACCTAGCAAACTTCTGATACGCATGCGCACGACGCACCATATCTACACCACAGTCGTAGAAGTACAGGTCTGGACACTCGCCTATCTAACAATGTATTTTGCTTGACCCCCTTGTTGTTTGGCTGTAGTTCGTCAAGTTACCGATAATGTTGTACTTTTTGGCGCTGTAATCCGGGCTGTCGGACTCGAATTCCTCCCACTCTTTTCCATTGTTACCATTATAAAGTACATAAAGATTTCTGGGGCCATGATTTAAAATTGTGAGCGAAGGAAATATTTCATAAACTGATAAAAAAAATATGTTCTGAAAAATTGTTTATCTTAGTGGGAAGGAAGTGGTTGGAGTTTGAGCTCGACCGACCGGATTACAGCGCCAAAAATGTATAGCATTATCGGTAACTTGGTGAACTGCAGCCAAACAACAATGGGTCAAGCAAAATACATTGGTAGGTGGACGAGTGTCCAGACCTGTACTTCTACGACCGTAACTTAAATTAAGATATTATGAGCAATTTTGTTAAAGAATTTAAAAACCTACTAAAATCACTTTGTATTTTATTAATTGCTGTAAATAAGTACATTTGGTTATTTGCTGAATTTGTTTAATTTGAATCATTTCGGTTTCCTGATTACGGAAGGTTTTTATAGCATCTTTTTCCTTCAGAAATGGGTAAGAGTATAAGGTATCCCTGTTCTGCGAGAAATTGTGATTCCGTTTATTCACGTGCAGAAGATCGCGTGCGAATTTTTTACTTTCCCACATATTTGAACCGGTAAGTTAGCCTGACTAGCAAAAATATTCTCAACTTATAAGTCATTCTATATTGTAAATGATTTATTAAAAACTCCAATGGGGGTAATATTAAGAATGGCTACTCATTGTGAACAGACCAAAGTATTGAATTTATAGGTAAATTTTTTTATACTGTCTCAGAGTTAGATCATCTAGAAACTTTGTCATTCTTACATTTGATGACTGAAGTACCAATCTAATGTACAAAGAGGTTTTACCATTTAAGTAAAATATTATAAGTTATGAATAATAATTGCGGGCAAAGCCACAAGGGACTGCTAGTGTGTGTGTCTATATATATATATATATATATATATATATATATATATATATATATATATATATATATATATATATATATATCGAGAGAGAGACAGACGCATACACACGCAGTATAAGTTTGCCTGGTTTCATTATTTATTTTCTGAGAAACATGTTCAAAAACTCCATTGTGTTTCCTCTTCGAACCATCTTGACTTCCAAAAAAAAAAAACTGTCTCTGCAGACCTGGGTGGTCAACACAGCGGAGTTTCCAGGCCTGTTTCTCAAAAGATAAACGTAAATTGATGACAAACCTATACTGCACGGACTATAGAACCTGCAACCTGTTGTTACGAGAGTAACACAGCCAGGAACGCAGTCGAGGGCGGGGCAAGCAAGCTACGGGAGAGTGTTTTAACAACATCTCGGGCCCCGACTCGACTATATAGGCTTGAGAAAATGCTGCGTGAGGGAGAGCCGCTGTAAGGAGGGACGAGGTGCTAAGCGCCGCTGACATTGAGGCAGAGAGTCGTCAGCGACGTCGATGGACAGCCAGCTCCGGTGTCCAGGAGGGCACAGCCAGGGCAGCGGTCCCTCTCCGGAGTCGAAGCGCGAAGCATCCGCGAGAGACGTAAGCTGAATCTCCAGTCAAGTTGGCTTTGGGTTCATTGAGTAGATTGTGCCGATACAGGCAACACAGTTGCCAAGGTGTAGTTAAAGTAATGCAAGGGTTTAGTTAAATATTGGCATTAAGGGTGTTCAAGTGCGATGAAATCATAGTTTTATATTTATATGAAATAGTATTAGTTTAGTAGACGATACTTGTGAGCACAGTTTCCTCTTACAAAACTATTTTAGCTCCTATAGCTTTCTCATAGCGGTGCGACAAATTCAAAATTTGCTTGTTCTGCTGTCATGCAAATAGTGAAAACCAACTGACCTACATAAACAAAATAATTCACTGTGATATAACATCCCATGAGCTATGCAATGAAGGATTTTAAAGACCATAATGTAATATTTTGGATTTTTGGAAAAAAAAAAAAATCTTAAAAATACAAGGAAAAAGTTGAAAATTCAGAAATTTTTTAAAACACAAAACTAGTTCACGGGATTTATTAAAAATGTTTCATTGCGTAGCCCGTCATATGTTATTTCACTGTGAATTATTTAACTTACGTAAGCCAATTCGTTTTCACTATTTGCATGGCAGCAGAACACGCCAATTTTGACTTTGACGTACCGTTTTGAGAAAACTATGCAAGTTGAAATTGTTTCGTGAGAGGAAACTGCACTCACAAGTATCGTCTGCAAAACTAACAATTGTATCGCCCTTGAACACCCTTAAGAGGCCACTCCAGTGTTTCAGGCGCGCTATGCAACCCGCATTAACCCTATTTACTTCAAGGCTAATTTCATTCTCTTACTAACAGCGAAACTAAAACAGATTTTCACAATTTTGTTTCAGAATATTAATGTCTCACTCACGGTCATTTGAGGTGCTTTATTTGAAAACACTTCTTACACTTGGTTTTGTGACAGTTGTTAAAAACATTCATAGTCGTAAAAAATTTTTATGAAAAGAAGCCTGGTATAATTACATGGTATGTATTTTACGGAAAATGATAACGAGCCATGAATTTACGGTGTTAAATATGCATATCAACACGTTTATATAATCTGTAATTGTTAAATTGCAATCAGGGAAACGATAATGCGAAAAAACTGAAAAAATCTCGACATAGTGTCTTGGACATATGTTGTTTTCATCCCTCGTTCGTGCAGTAGCTTGCCCCTTGGGAGGTAAGCCACATCATTAGTCTTGAATGGGTGTGGGAGCAAAGTCCGTTTTGTAATGTCAGTGCTGTCTGGAGGCATAGTGTGAGGTCGGTTGTGGAAACGGTTTAGGGGGGGGGGGGAGTTAGAGAGGTAAGTGTAGTAGGCCGTATCCGGTAAAGAAGAGAACGTGCTCGGGCACAGCCTGCTTCCGTGAAAACCCGTTTACTGTCTTGCTTGTGCGTTATATGTTGACATGGTGTTTTTTCATAAACCAGAAGACAGGCGCTTGTCGCAAAAAAAGAAAAAAAAAATTTCTATTCCTTTCGACTCGACGGAAGAAAAATAGAGGGTAAAATTTACGGGCTTGGCGAGAGAAATGCAGAGGTAAAATTTTGCAATAATTTGTTTTATTACAAATTACAGGACAAAATATAATTTTTAAATGTGTTGTAATGAACTACTAACTTGAAACAGTAAATACCGCGAAATTTATTTTCATTATAATTCCATTTGAATGTATCTGAGCGAATGCACTCCTTCAAATCATCTCTGTTTATTGGAGGGATTTCCTTAAAAACTTTGGACTTGAAGTAACCCTGAAGTCGAAAAATCGCCATTTATTCCGTCAAAATTACCAGAAAATGCAAAACGAATGACACCATTTGAGTAATGAACAAAACTCTTTAAAAGAGAACCAAAAATGTACTCTTGTGTAGAAATTAATTTTGGTAAAAGAATTAATCTATTGAAATATCTAGTTTGCGTGAATGGTTTCTCCGTGTTTTCCTGCCTCATATTTTACTTTTTTTTTGTAGCATGCACGCAAACTGAGAAATTCAATCTGTATGATAAACTTATTGAATTATTACAGGTTTATCATAACATATCTATGCTAATATCGCCATATGTCATTCCTAGGGGCTGGGAAATTTCGCGGTGCAACGACCTTTAGGCTTAACACCACAATACTCAGCAAACGCCAAACATGCCTGTATGTTCAATGGCTAATACTTGAGTGAAACAGATGTACATCGCTCAGGTAACTGGGGATTTGGTACTTGTTTTCTTGCACATTTGATTTTGGCATAAAATCTAAGACGATACTCCAGAGAAACTGAGAACGATTAAAAAAAGGCGTACTCTAACGTAAATAAATTAATTATTGTCATGAAATCAATTCGTGAATTTTCCTATACCCTATTCACTCATTTCAGTATTTGTATTGCTGAAAAATTAATTTAACTAACTGAATCGGAGATAAAGATCTGCAGGTCTATATTGAGTTGATTTTAGAGTACGAAACGTTATGAGGTTTAATATTGTATTTTTAACAACTCAATTCAGACTATTTTCTAATTGAGTACAGACATTTATAAACGAGTTTAATCAACCAAATACCATTCTGTAATTTACTTTCAGAACTCTCGAAATAGGACCCAGTTTTGTCAAAGAGGCAGGTGAACAAGGTTGTTGTTTCAATCCCTCCAGTAGCCATACATATGGTACATGAAGTAGTTCTTAGTATTCAAAGGATTTTCTTGCTGCTATCATAATATTGTATATGTGTTAACAATATAAACAAACCGTATGTTCTTGAAACGGCAACAATTTGTGTTTCCCTGACTCGAACAAAGCATTTAAAATTTTTTATGTCAACTTATTTTATTTAAAATATAATTTTCTCTTTCTTTGTATTATTTGATCAGATCAATCAGTTTGTTCGAAAATACGTTTTGTGTTATTCCCATACTATTATAGTGAAAACATATTTTTCAATCTGATAATA
>PNEQ01003303.1:0-36674 GCA_003012365.1 Medauroidea extradentata
GTGATGTGTAGTTTTGATGAGATTTTTTCCATTTCATTATATTTACTGGTTTTCAAGTTTTGTATGAAGTAAAAATATGCAAATTTTGACTTTGAAGTGACATTACGGGAAAACTAGATGAGCTAATTTTTTTCCGTTAGATGTTAATGTTCTCTGAAGTAATGTCTACAAAACTAACACTATTTTATACAAATATAAAGTTATGAATTTTTCCCCACTTGAACGCCCTTAAGGGTGCCGCCTTCCCGCGCGTGAGAGGCTCAAAAGCGACGGAGCAGTAAGGTCGACCTTGAAGCGCGCATCAAATGCCGCGTCGCCTCAACGAGCCAAGCGCTGAACTAGCATGCAAGCTTCCCGCCGAACGGTTTTTACTATGGGTAGAGCCCGGTAATTTTCGCGAAAAGATTTTTGCAGCACTTTGTTTCAGTGCCTTACGTGCGCACCTGCATCTCTGCTATGTGGTCAGTGATTGGATGTCGTAATACCCAGCGTGCGGAGGTTAAACCCGCAAATCACAGACGTGATGTGTGGCAGTTATCCGTATACTGATTGGCACAGTCAAATGAATAACGACTCTGCACAAAAACACTTTGTCAATAGCCATGAAGTTGAGGTGCAGGTGTGCACGTAAGACACTGAAACAAAGTGGGGCAAAAATCTTTTCGCGAAAACTACCGGGCCCTAAGTCTATGGGACACTAAGCATTGACCATATAATTTTATTGGTGAAAAGTCTGCAGTTAAGTTCAGTGCAGGTCGCAATCTGAGTTTCACATACATCTGGTTAGTACATTTTGAAGTACGGAAGTCTGAAAAGGCCGTTTTTAGCCATGTTGGAGTGCTTAGAAAAAGTGTTTTTAATCAGCGTAGCATCTTAACAATGAGGTTCAGACCTTGTTAGAAGTTTGTTTTATTTTAGTACGTTGGCACAATGAGCACACGTGGAATTATTTCGTAGAAATAACCCTATTCACGAACACACTGCAACGTATTTGAAGTGTGGGGTGGGCGGCCGCCTTAAGAGGCAGTTCCAGTGTTTCAGGCGCGTGTATGCAACCCGCATTAACCCCATATAAGTCAAGGCTAATATTACCTTCGCCATAACAGTAAGAGTATTACACATATCAATATTATCTTAGTGTTTTATGGAAGAGACAGTCGTTCTTATTGTCGCTGCGTTCGCCGAAGTCAAGTATAAAGAATGGTAGACTGTAAATGTTGTTAGGTTTTTAATTTAACCGTTTGTTATACTAACATTTGTAGAACGCAGAGAAAATAAGAACGACTGTATCTTAGTTAAAGCGCGAAGAAAATGCTAATATGTGTAATACTCTTACTTCTATGGCGAAGATAATATTAGCCTTGTTTCACATTGGGTAAATGCGGGTTGCATACATGCGCCTGAAACCCTGGAACAGCCTCTTAATAACTATCAGCTTGATGATGAATGCTGGGTTCCACGTTAGGTAGGCGTGGGATTAAGTGTAATGTATGTCTACATCGTAGTTTTGCTTGTGTTCAGTTGTTACAGTTTGAAATATGTTGGTCAAAGTAAACATTTTTTTACTGTTAGATATCTTCGTTAGAGTATTTATAGTATCACAGTATGCGTGTTGTTTTGAAATTACCATACCACCATTGCCTGCAACTTCTTTTTTGTAGTTTTTGTATGTAAAATTATTACGGATGTACCAGGCAGGAGACCCCCTTAAGGCTGATGAAACAACAATTTGTTTATTTGAGTTTTACGGTGTTTTTCGTTGTTATGTTGTGCACATCACATAAATTGTGATGAGATATCATAAAGCCGACGGGGAAATAAGATTTATAAACTTATAAACACCACAATGAACACTTCGGTCGTAATTATTGTGCAATTTAAATTTAAAAAAAAATACATATAACGATATACACCGACTCAAGTGTGTCTTAGTCTCGGCAACGTAATGAAGTTTCTCTGGATCAGATGATTCGTTCGCCTCAAATCACTGTTTAGCTACTTATTTATTTGAATATAACCATAAAACTTAAAATATAACTGCATACGAACACCTTAACGAATATTCGCGAAACATCTTTATCGTGTAGCACTGTGTAGAGGTCACGAGGTACAGACGCACCCTTATAGCTCCAGCCAATCTCACACATATAATATCTCAAGCCAGACAGCAGACGGCGCCTGTAATGAATCTGTCATCCAGGATTGAAGCTATGCAGTTTGAATGGACATACATCAAAGTAAACTTTAGCTCAGTTTCAAACATGAATATTTCATACAAAAAGTTATCTACGTAAGATTATTGAAAAATACTGTATTATGAGAATCCTCGTCGTTTTCTTTGTTTATACTTCTCATATAAAACGTAATTTTACAATTATACTTAACAAAAATAATAATGGAATGATTTATAATTAGATGATAAGATAAGTATGTTTTACGTTTCGTAGACAGCGAGGTCAATATAGAAGGTGACACAACTTGGTACAATGACAGCAGCTGGGAGAGGAGTCAGCAATGGCCTTTGTTAAGGAATCCCAGCATTCACCTGGAGCGACTCCGGGAAACAATAGAAAACAGAAGTCAGGATGGCCGGAGCCGGGGATTGAACCCGGGTCCTCCCGAATGCGAGTCCAACATGTCACCATTACGCCACCTGGGCTCGGTATTTTTAAATTATAGAGATAGTGTACAATCGCGATAGTATTTTCTGACAGTTTATTCTCCAAATAAGTGTGTAAAAATAGCGTCCTGAGTCCTGTACGATTGTACTACTTCTATGAGGCAGGGTCTAGCAGTTTACAGACGAATAACAGACGTACAGTTGAGGAGCCATTTTTCAAAACTCAGTATCTCCAAAAAATTAAAATTTAATTTATGCCCAAATCTGTATAAACCACTTCTACTAAATATGATGGTGGAATGTGTTTTGATCTAAAGTGGATGTTTACCACTGGGAAGGCTATTGGAAAATGTATTTTGGTAACACAACAGAATAAATCCACATTTTCTCATTAAAAGTCAACATAAATCTCGGTTATAATATACATTGCAATGTTTGTTGTTTTCAAAACTGAATAGATCAATACATTTTTGTATTTGAATGTCTCACTCTCCATATACATTACTGTCATTCTATCGCAAGAGATAGCAGCATTGTAACCTATAGATACATAGCTGCCAACCTTGAAACATTTACTGTCCTGCTGGTATGTTCATATATCCAAATTCCTTTTATTTTTCAAAATGTATATTTCCATTCTTTGCCAAAACTCAATGTGCTATATCTAAAAAAAGTCAATTTTATTTCTTTAACCGTTTAGAGGATACATATTTTTCCTCTCGCCTGTAAAGTTACGTTTTGTGGAGATATTTAGTTTTGAAAAAATGCTCCTCAGTTGAAGCACACCTGGATTAGCACTTGTCTAGACAAATAGGAAAGGAAAGCAAAGCGACGGAAATTAATACATTACATTGAAGCCTAGTAAACAATCAGTTATTCCCGAGATAAATCACCAACTATACTTACAATACAGCATTATAAAAACCCTTGATATCACAACTTTTTAAAAATATATTTGAATACATAACTTTTAGTTTCAAAAAGCTATCTTCAAAACTGACTGAGCATAATTTATTTTAACATTTATTTCTCATATGATCTTCGTAGCTGTAAGGTAGGTAGATAGACGGAGCACTTAAGGGCCCTCCCTAGAGGCTGTGTTTGTGTGTGTGAGGTACAAAATCGATGGAGTGGTAAGGTTGCCTCTAACTGACGTATGTAATGTATTATCGCCTCTCCACGCAAGCCACTCAGCTAGCGTGCAGTGCTTCACTATTATCTACGCTCCTATGCGACTTTAAGATTCCACTATACACCTGATGTACAAATTCTTTGTTTTAAAACCGTAATATTTCCTGTAGAGTATAAATAAAAAATGTTTGTTTGGAGAACCAATTTAATGTACGTGTTCTTTAACATATTTTCACTAAATTTGTTTTACACGTTAAATGAAATTTGTAAACAGTGATAGCAAATATTAGTATCCATTTTTTTCTGTCACTGTTTACAAATTGCATTTAATGCGTAAAACAAATTAATATGAAACGTGTTAAAGAACACATACCTTTCATTGGTTCTTCAAACTAATACTTATTATTTATACTCTAAAACAAATATTACGGCTTTAAAATAAATAATTTATACATCAGGTGTATAGTGGAATCTCAAGCGGTGACAAAATTACTTTATTTGTGGCCACCATAATTCAAAGTTTGACGCTTGTTTCTACTGTTTATTTTTTAAAATCCGGTAGCTATTATTCTAGATACGGCCGTCTGCAGAAGCCATATTTAGCCATTTTGAGTGTCCCGAAAATGATGTTTGTAATAAACGTGACGGATTTTTAAGACTATAGCGACATAATTTGAGGCATGTGTTCTTGTCGTATATACAATATAATGTGCGTTAAATAGTTTCGTCACGGAAGAATAGTCGTAACTCGCTGTAACGTATCTGAAGCGCAAGTAGGGAGGCCCAAGTTTCCTCGTACAAGAGAGGGGCGTGGTCCGGGTAAACGGCAGCATATTTCAACATGAGGTGGGTCGGTTACATAAGAGCACACGAGAAAGTGTTCCCTCGCTTCCCCTCCTCCAAGGTCTGTGTGAACAATGCCGCTAGCGAGAACGACCTGTGAAAGGTCAACCAGCCATTTAAGACCAATCGAACACGCGCGCCGACACCGCCCTAGAACTTCCAAGACGCCTAATGTCCTTGACACTACGTTTAACATTTCATACTTACAACTTTTAAATATTTACCCTTTACTTCGAGTTGTTAGTATTTTATCATTATCCCACTTCTTCAACGTAAAGCATTGTTCCCACGGAGGTAAAATATTTAAATTGTGTACGTTACTCGTAAAAAGGTTAAGTCTACTACAGGTAGGGTAGATCAATGTTAAACGTTTGGCACAGGCACAATTTCTGCCGCTTGAGCACTGCTAAACTGACCAATCACAGAGATTTCGTGAGTTTTAAGTTTGAAGTTGATTATATAGCATGAACAGTGGATTAAGACATAAACCTATGTATGAATGTGCGAGTGAATGTGATAGTTAATGTTTTTATTTTTTGTTTTCTTTATTGTGTTGTGATTTAAATTTTTTCTTCTATCTTCTTAAAAATTTTGAACTTAAATGCTGCAATGTTATTAATTAATTTAGCTATCTAATTTTAATATTTATTTTTATTCTCCTGTTTTGTTGTAAAATGCTTTCTTATTATGTATGCTGTGGTTAAGTGTAAGACAAGGCGAATTCGCCTTAACTTCGCCACGTAAAAATTAAGACAAATAAATAAAATAAATAATACCACAATATATCTCTTTTCTACTTTAAAAATAAGTAAAGGATTTCTCTCTTTTTTCCAAACGTAGTTACATTTTACTTTACTACAGCCACGCACTACAATAGAAGCGTTGGTGATAACAGCGCACCTTGCGGCAGATTTTTCCCCGAGCCAAACTCTCCTACGAGAAAGCACATTTTCTTCCTAACTTGCAGTAGAATTAACCATGTCTGTAATACGAACTCTTAAGGGCGAGGCTACCGAAGTTTTCATCACAATGTTTTTATTTTTATATTTGTACCAGCTATTTTTTTCTTGTGTTAGACACAAAATGTAAGCAAGTTTTCCTCTTTTAAGTTTTTTTTTATTTCGCATAGTTTTTGCGTAGTGGCTCGTTTAAGCCAAAATTTTAATTTTTCAATTTGAAGGACGACACTAAACCAACTCACTTACCAAATTGTAAAATGCACAGTGAATAACGATGCTGTAGGCTACAAATTTAGCTATGTTAAACCGCTAAATAAAATATTTTTGTATTAAAAATATATTGAATTTTTCAAATTTTCATTTCAAGTTTCAGCATTTTTATTTTAACGCAAAAAAAAAATCTTTTTTTTTTATACACGTGACATTGTAGCCTGTGGCGTCTTTATCCACTGTGAATTTTTTCAGTTTGGTATGCCAGTTGGTTTTAGTGAAGTCCTTAAAATGGGAACATGTAAATTTTGACTTTAACAAGCTATTCCCAGAAAACTATGAGAGGTAAAAAAATTTCATAGGAGCCAAATTTAGTCACATTTTGTGTCTAAAATAAGAAAAAAATATCTGGTACAAATGAAAATTATAAACATTGTGATAAACATTGCGGTAGATGCGCCCTTGAGGTAGCCGCCTACCGCGCGCTTCAAATGCGCTAGTGTGCTCATAAACACGTTTCTTAAATAAATATTTTCACATGCGCCCATTGTGCCAATCTGCGATAAGGAAACACATTTAGGACACGGGCGGAATGTCTTTACTGACCCACCGCGTAGGTCTCCAACATAGCAAGGAAAAAGACTTTTCCAAACGTCCGTACTTCAACATGTGCAAGCCGAGTGTGGGCGAAACACAGATATAAACACGCAGTGAACTTTGCTACGGAATATCCGTCAATCAAATTATATGGTCACCGCTTGAAGTCGCATAAAGTGTATCGAAGGTAATCTTGCACGCTAGTTCAGCTCTTGGTTCGCTGTGGTGACGTGGCATTTGATACGCGCTTCAGGACACCCTTATATCTCCCTCACTTCTGAGCCTCTAACGCGCAGCTAGGTGTCACCCTTAAGGGTGCTCACGTGGCCAAATGCATAATTTTACATTCGTACGACAGAGCGTTCGTCTTGTACTAATATGTTACTTGAATCTACATTTTCTACTTGTAGAAGTTTTTTAGCTCTCATAATTTCCCTACGGCGGCATGTCTTAAGTGATAATTTGCAAGTTACGGTAACACAGCCAAGTGACTTAGTCGAATTAATTAATTTACACTGAAATGAGATATTATAGGCCATGTGGTAACATATTTAAAAAAAATAATAAATAAATAAAAAAATAAAGGAAATTCCTTTGTACTTAAAAAAAATCTGAAAATTATGACATATTACTTCATTTAGGACAATTTTTTTAAAAAGGCAAACGACTTTATTGTGTGTTTTAAACAATATCTTATTTCAGTGTAAATTATTTCATTCGCATAAGACACTTGATTTTTGTTATTACTATGTTCCCGTAATAGAGGCAAATTATGACATTGACATGCCACTGAGGGAAAACTATGAGAGCTAAAAAAATTTTACAAATGGAAAATGTAGTCACAAGTAAGGTCTATAAAACGAACGCTATGTCATGCAAATACAAAATTATGAATTTTTGCCACGTGAACTGCCCTTAAGAACGAATAATTAGAAACGTTTTCTGTATCGCCCTCTTCTCTTCGAAAACATTTCACGCATACCTGTGCCTTCCAGCATCTCTCGTTGCAGCAGACTGTTAAATAACCTACTGTATGTTACTAGTTAAGAACTATTAACGTAATAAAAAATTACTACATTTTAAAATACACACAAGAATGCTATTAGGTATGTATGTTTCCAAACAACACCAAGAAACTTCGGTAAGTGATTTCTTGTGAGAATAAAATAAGCAGAAAATATAATTTTCATATTTTAACTTTAAAGCAGAATGTTTCCAAAATATCGGCAACTAAATGCCTTGGAAAATAACTCTCTGAACATTGTTAAACGTTATTAAGCTGTTATAATACATAGCAAATTCCGGCAATCACATTCCACCCTTACGCAAATAACAAGGGTGGCCACACTCTACTTACATACAACTTTCATAGTGTCAGGGAATTCAATCATTTGATGACGGTTCATTGAGCTTTGTGACTTATCCATAAAATAGGATCTCTTGTTGCTAACTATTTATGATCTACAGTTTTCGTTCATAAAATATTTATGTATTCGGCGTAGAATTACAAAGCCTAGAGTATAGGCAACACTGCGTACATGTGTGTTCCGCTATTTTCATCACACAGGCGACCGTGGACATTTTCTGTAAACAACGTGTACCATACTAAGCTCTAATTTGGCTTATATTTTGTTTATATCTTCCTGATTTTGGCAAGTTTGATTTGAAAATATGATAATAGCGGCTTAGTTTAATACGATACTCCAAATTGTACTTTGCATTGAGGTATAACACAATTCTATGCAAAAACAAAACTATTATAAATAACCGTCCCTCGTCTTTGAATGACAACCACATGACATCATGTGCAATTAGCAACAATTATATAGTAAGGACGGAATACGTTAATTTTGAGTGAAGATAGATTGCGATATATTAAGTCGAAAATATGTTTTCTAAATGTCCAAAAAGTGTATTATAGTGGTAGTAATGCTACCATGAATCTAAACTATAAATATAATTGCTTTAAATATAAAAATAAAATATCACTTGATGTTAAGGAAGAACAGTCTGAATTTTGTCAAAATCACGAAAGACCAAGAAGTTTTCTATTTTATTTAAATAAATGGCAGTATATTTCCAGAGCAGAATTACTCCCACATAATTCATTTCACGGGAAACATAATCTACTTACTTTTCACAAGCTTATCACGACGCAAAATTAACACACTACGTCTTGGATCGTAAAGTTCTTATAACTGCGCATACAAGTATCGTATAGAAATATAACAATATTTCTTTTAAAAATGTCAAATGTTGGTATTAAATTCACGTAATAAGTTGTGCTACAACTGCTGGGTAGTTGTCTCGTAGTATGAGCCTATCTATAGACGCTAGTTTCTGAGACGCTACATTCCTGAGCCTCTCTCTGTGTGACATCAGTGTTACGTCATACTGACTGGGGGCCACGAGAATAACTGCTTCTCTCATGCCTATAATGTAGAGATGGCACTCTGCCCTGTCCACACTCAACACTGACAACATACGGCGCTTCCCTACCTCACAATGCTAAAAGGTACGTCACTCAACATTTCAGTTCAAGGAGTTACAAACGTAACCCAAGTTAAGGCGGCCGTCTACCCACGCTTCAAACGCGTTACAGTGTGTTCGTAAACATAGTTTTTCTACGAAACTATTCCACGTGTGCCAATTGTGCCAACGTACGAAAAGAAAACAAACTTTAGACGAGGTCGGAACCTTATTGTTAAGACGTCACGCTCATTCAAAACGTTTCTAAGCCCTCCAAGACGGCTAAAAACGGCCCTTTCAGACTGCCGTACTTCAAAATGTACTAACAGGATGTATGTGAAACTCAGATTGCGACCTGCACTGAACTTAGCTGCAGACTTTCCACCAATAAAATTATATGGCCACAGCTTACTGTCCCATTGTAAAAACAGTTCGGCGGGAACCTTGCACACTAGTTCAGCGCTTGGCTCGTTGAGGCGACGCGGCATTTGATGCGCGCTGCAAGGTCGACCTTACAGCTCCGTCGCTTGTGAGCCTCTCACGTGCGGGTAGGTGGCGCCCTTAAGTTGACTCGTGTTAGAAACAACTCCTCCTTACTTACACTGCTCAAGGGCAGCGTAAGTAGCGGTTGGGAAAAAAGTCGTCATTTGGAGCGAAAAAAAGTAAACACTAGACATAACCAAACAATAACAAAGTTGAACTGGATGAACTTTGTCCAAAATATCGAAGAACATTGTATCAGGCAAAATTAACATATATGCATTTCTTTTGTTCCGGACATCTTAGAACCCTGACTAGCGTTACAGGCATTCATCACGATCCTTGTAATCGACGAAACTTAGTCACGTGACTGAGAAAACTTACCCTACACCAGTCGTGAGCTTCAGTTAACGCCTACAACCCACATATTGTTGTAGTAACAATAGTTCTTGTAAAACATGGACAACAATCAGGTTTGGCTCCGATGACATCTACCAAACTTACGGCCACGGAATTTAAGCAGGGGAAACTATATTAAAGTATCTCTCAAAGGATCATATTTAAAGTATAACATTTTTATACAAATCATTTTGCAACAATAAAAATTAATTAAGTAATACACGATGAGACACCTTGAAAATTATTTTGACAAATGCTAAACTTAATATCTAAATTGAGAGAACAAAATCATATGAGCGAATTTATTTTTCACAAAATTTATTTTCCTGGCAGTAATCTTTAAGGGTGGAATGAGATGTCATGGGCAGTGTAATGAAATATTTAAACACACACAACAAAGTCCTTTTGTCTTATTCAACGTTTGCCATAAATGAAGTGAATTGCCATCACGTTCAGACATTTTTTAAAGTAGAAAAGATTTCTATTGTATGTTTTAAATTTTGTACAATATGACCCATGATGTACAATTTCATTGTAAATTATTTCATTCGAGTAAGTCACTTGGTTTTTGCTATTACTATGTTCTCGTAACTTGAAAATTTTGACGTGTGTTGGAACCAAGCAAAGAGTCAAGTTTTCCCGCGACAAACCATCATCTCTACTGATCGTTATTAAGCTGTTTGCGGTTATTTTATTACTAGAAATGACGGTTTATGGCGGGAAAACTTGACTGTTTGCTGGGTTTCAACACACGTTCAACTTACCAGAAGATTACTGGCTTTACCTTGTACTTGCAGCTGTTAACATATTTGACTGAGCCAATAAGATCCCGATATTGTAATATTTAATGCCAGTTATTGGTCGGCAGACAGCTACGTTGTGTTAGAAGTATATCACCGAATCGTATATGTTGCAAGAAACTACAGTGTTTTCAAGGATATGTTGGCACAAAACATATTTCGCGATATACCATCATCTCTACTTCATATTTATAAAAAGCTGTAGACATGGGCGTAATTTGAGCATTTTGATTGGGGTTGCAAGGATTATCATTTATAAAAGATTTGAAAAAAGTGGGGAGGGGGTGGAAAGTGAATAGCTTCCATCAAACTTATGTATACACTTTTGTATCGATTATTTATGTTATCACCTAAATTAAAAAAACAGTGTAATGGAAAATGCACAAGTAAAGTTGTACTCCTATGCTAAGAAAGATAATTTTATGATCTATATTAACACAATTTTGGGGTGGCAACTACGACCCCTTACCACCCCCGAATTACGCCTATGGCTGTAAACAAAGTCACGCTTACTTATATTGTTTTCCTTATTTAAACAAGGACATGGTTCTTACAATACATATTTCTGTATCAGAGCTCGAGTGTTGTATGTTGAAGTAGGCGGCACTACAGAAATATTGGTATTATGCACAATAACAATTTAGCATTTGCCGTAAAATTATCGTGCGCTCATAGAAAATCAATCTTCTATCTTTGGAATATTATTCCACGTATTTTTGTGAACAAGCATTAAAAATATCTTGGACGTTTTGCCGAAATATTGGTATTTATGATACCCTTATTTACTTACCAATGTTTACGACTTTCTTACGTACCCTACCACTTTAATTTCACTACCGGGTTTTGCTTTGGCCAAATTTCGGCTTTGGGTATGTGTACACTAACATCTGTTGCTTTCTTGACTTGAAGCATATTTACTATCTACCGCTGGACACGTTCACTCAAACTCCCCTAGCAAATAAACACAACGTAAAATCTGGTTTGACAGAATCGATAACTGTCGCTAACACCAAAGCCTGTGTGATAACTAATAATTTATGTATATCACATGACAATGCTTGCAGTAACAGAAAAATAAATATAAATTACTATTCACCTGGTTCTGCGTTTCTAGTTTCAGCCAATACTAAGCCAGTGAAAGTCAAGCTAAGAATGTGTAAATAACAATACTTACAGGACTTTTAAAACACAGTCTAGACAGATATATTATACCTAGGGGTAGGAATATTTCGCGAGTTCAACGACCAACATGCTAGAATCCATTATCCTGTGTATACCGAAACCCTACCATTTGTCCATTACCTGCTACTCATTCAGACAACAGACGGGGCTTGAGTATGCATATGACATTGGATTCTAGCATGCAGGTAATTAAACTCGCGAATCTTTCCTAGCCATAATTATAACTGGAGACACTGGAAAAACGCGGGAAAAGTTGATTGTCTGCTAGGCTCCAACATGCTATGTATAACACTGAAGGCTACATTGGCTATAGTTTATATGAAGCACTGTATCCCTCTTCAACAGACACAATTAGAACTGTACAGATTTAACACACAACGTATGTGTGATTTGCCAAAAAAACTGTTCCTACGTATTATTATGGAGATATTACAGTTTATTGCAGACTTTGTTAAATATTTTCGTGATTTTCCAGTGTGTCTAATTATAAATTAATCATACTTGTGCACGCGCCAACAAGTGTTGTTGTAATATGTAGACGCACCTGACGTTCGCGAGGAGATTTTAGAGCAAACATGTTTCAATGTCTTTTGTTTACATATATGCCTCTGCTTCGTGGTTATTGGCAGAGCTCCTTATGGGCAGACGACCCTAGTTTGACTGCACCAATCACAGCAAGTTTCCGCGAGACACCACGTGTCTGTCATTTGCCCCAAGACACCGAGACTTATGGGACAAGATTCCTTAAAATCCTGTTTCCAATGAATTTACTCCGTAACATAAATGCCATGCAAAGTATTAAAAAAAGAAAACTAGGTAGGAAATAGAGAATGAGATAACAATTATATTATAACAAATATAATATCTGTTTATATGTTTGGCCTGTTTTATCTACGTAATCTTAAGAATGGAGATAAGCTATTTATTAACTGATTTAAGTCTCACATCAGTAAACATAGATAACAATCATATCAATACAGCTTAAAAAATATGTCAAATAATGTTTCATAACACTACTGGCACTGAATATCAAAATTAAGTCCTAAAAATTAGTTCCAAATTTTTAGGAAAGTACCTTCATCAACAACAGCCAGTCTCTACGAAGCAGGGATGCTGGTGCGAAAATATTTTAGCGGAAAGTATGTGCCCTTAGTAACAAGGTATACATGTATATACCTGCTGACTACATACGTACTACAGTAAGAAGCTTACCGTCTCAAGGCCGGTCCCAGGAAAAATAACGACAGGGCGACTTGTCTCGGAGCGTGTAAATTATAGACGACGCACGACCTAGCAGCACAGCAACATGGTATACCCGTGTGCTGTAGTTGAGAAGAGTGATTGTGTAAGTATATAACCAGCTAGCGTGGTGTGTGATACTCGCCACGTATGTAATATACAACCGTACGGCCGCGCGGTCGCTGCTGTACTGAATACTGAGCGACACCGCGCGCTGGTTGGCTCGACACTGCACTGCGCATGCGCCGTACAAGACTTCCTGTCTGCGCCGTCTCTGAACCGCGCCGACACGTCGCCTTACACAACACGCGGTTATACTAAAGCCTGCTTCACACCATCCTTCGTTCTCTTCTCTATTACTTACTTAGTTCTGTTCGTAAATTTTGAAAACGATTTTATACCTCAGGACTAGCAGTCCCCTGTGGCTTTGCCCGCGAGTATTATTAATAACTGATAATATTTACTTTAATTGGAAAAAACCTCTTTGTACACAAGATTGGTACTTCAGTCATCAAGTGTTAGAATGACAAAGCTACTAGTAGATCTAACTCTGCAGCAGGATAAGTAGCTATAGCTGTCCACGCGAAAAGCAGTCTTAAGTTTGTCCCTGCCAGTTGCCACTAACAGCGACTTCACCTGGGCCTTATTTATATCACTCTAAAGTTGACGTTGTGGGGTAGCTGTAGACTCTTAATGTAAGATGTTACTCGAATAAAAACGTCTGATTTATCCTGTGCATAAACATTTGTGACGGTGCCTTTAATTACATATTTCCAAAAATTACACTTAAAGTTGAATGTTTTGGTGGGAAAAGATTTCTCGGAAACGTATTTGGTGTGCCAACCTTGGGATTAGTGAAATAATATATAAATTTTTTATGTGAGCTGATATTGTCGAGGGACATAATTGTAAAGTGAGCTGCATAATCCATTTTACCCCTTTTAAACGACTACGTGCAAATTGCATTAATTAGATCTGCTTTGCAGTTTTTGTGTGTCATAATTGAACGTTTGCTCGCAGCTTTTAACGGAATTCAAGCCCAGAACCTCGCGGAAGGCAGACCTGAGCTACGACCACGGTCGTAGAAGAACAGGTCTGGACACTCGCCTATCTACCAATGTATTTTGCTTGACCCCCTTGTTGTTTGGCTGTAGTTCGTCAAGTTACCGAGAATGTCGTACTTTTTGGCGCTATTTTCCGGGCGGTCGGACTCAAACTCCGTCCACTTTTTCCCATTATTAAATTTATAAAGTAAATAAAGATTGCTGGAGCCTTTTCTTAAATTTGTGAGCGAAGAAAGTATTTCATAAATTGATAAAAAATACGTTTTGATAAGTTGTTTATCTTAGTGGGGAGGAAGTGGGAGGAGTTTGAGCCGACCGCCCTAACAGCAGCGCCAAAAACCTATAGCATTGTCGGTAACTTGGTGAACTACAGCCAAACAACAAGGGGGTCAAGTTTCTAGGCGAGTGTCCAGACCTGTTCTTCTACGACCGTGGGCTATAATCATTTGTTTGAACTGGGAATTAGGTAGGTATGTTTATACACAAATGCACCCTTACCGCGAAGGATGCATTGCTGTAAAGGCTGTGAGGATTCAGGAATCCTATGAATTCGGAAACAGTTAAAGTAATCACGAGAGCAACTACTGTCAACTTTTCGCTACTTGGCTTTCGAGCAATCAGTGGCTGTTAGCGGACGAAAGTCTCAATTTATCTGCGGTTGGCGCAGTGGTTAGACCATTAGCCTCCCACCAATGCGATCCGGTCTCGATTCCCAGTTGGGTCGGTCTCCGAATTTTCGCAAGTGTTTATCTTGCCTGATAATGACATTCTGTATGTCTCTGGTATCTCCTGTTTCCTCCCGCCCGTTCATTCCGGCGCTGCTCCATACTCATATCATGTCTTCACCTGCCCTAGATATTAAGGAGGATCAGTGCCCTCTAAAAGTTCGTCAATTGCGCGGATTGATATGGCAGTAGTATATATTTCTCAGTCCTGCACACGCACTCGATCAGTCAATAATTCATTGGCTAACAACCGTACAAGTTGGTAGCAAGCGATAGCTCTACGAATTATTTCCTTGTTTGCTACTGGCTTGCAGTAGTCAAATGCGTTTCGTGGCAGCCGCCAGCTAATCACATACGTGGTTATGAAGAATACACTTTTGGCGTTCAACCTGACCTGGTATGTATAAGAGAAATTGACGTACCTCTACTACCCGCCACTATGGAATAATGGAACGTCTGCATTTGAGTTTGTCTACACATTTTCTGTAGCACTTTATACTTCAACATGGCAGAGGGAATACAATGTCCCTGCTTGACTATATACTATAACTAGGGCTAGGAAAAATTCGCGAGTTCATTTACCTGCATGCTAGAATTCAATGTCCTATACATACTCAAGCCCCGTATATTCGTTCATTGTCTGCTGTCTGAATGAGTAGCAGGTATTGGACAAATAGTAGGGCTTCGGTATACACAGGATAATGGATTCTAGCATGTTGGTCGTTGAACTCGCGAAATATTCCTACCCCTAAATAGCTTATACTATACCTGTGACCACCAGTAGAAAAAAACGGACTTTCTTACTCTGGAAGGTTGCTAGTGAAAAACCAAGAAAGGCAGTACAGTAGTGACAGTTTGGCATCTGTGCCACGTCAGACGGGAAATTGTAATAAATATCATTGTATGGAACTAACAGCAAAAATTGACCAGTTTGAAGATGGCAGATACTGATCCCCCTTAAGTGTTTATCACAATCTCTTCACTCACTTCACTAACCATTTGACGGAGGAGGAGGGGAGGTGTAAAAAGTACACATAACCAAAACTAAGTGAATCTGAATTTAAAAAAAGTTAAATATATAAACGAAAAACTAGTACAAAACATATATTGATCACAATTTAAATTGCATGTGTAAAGACGATGTGTGGACGTTGAATTTAGTAAAACATCTTAAATGTACAAAAGTATGTTTTCTTTATCCTCGCCATCTTAAAACTCTGACCATCACTGCAGGCATTTGTCAAATACTTGGTGATGGACAAATCCTGGTCACGTGATACAAATCCTACCCTACTCTATGTCGTAAGTTTCTGCATGCGCCTTGTAAGGACATTAAACTTGTGCGGGTTTAACGCCCTTTATGCTAGAATTCACGGTCCTATGTATTATTAAGTCACTTCCTTTTCTTCACTGGTTGCTGCCTCAGTACAACTTAGAACAGGGCTGTCTGTGATTGGGCTCTCGTTTTGTTGTTGCTCTATTATTTGTTCTAGAATCTTCAAGGGCGTGTATACTAATTCGACACCCAATCGGGAAGCAACACGTATGAACAAGCTAATGCAGTCTGACTTGTCCTGAAATGAATTCGCGAAATATTTCAGGCTCTACTCATGAGCACATTTTCTCGCAATAATACCTTCTAAGAGCATAAACGAACAAAGCTGACGATGGGTTGTAAAATATGATTAACGCACTGCATTCAGAAAATGAACTGACCACACAAAATAAATCAGAAATAAAAACAAAGTACAAAGTAATTTCGTTCGATAACCTATCGCAATGCGATATTTTAGTATGTTTAAAATGTGATAATTGTATGACAAACTGGTGTGATTTGCTGGATATTCGCCGTTTATAGTGAATCTTACTTAGTTGCAGGGAATACACGGCTACATAAGAGGATTAATCACGAGAAAAAAAAACACCGAGGAAACAAGAAATGCTTGAAGTCAACAAACACACAAATAAGTCCTAAACAGGAATACAGTGGGCATATAATGGAAACAATTAAACAAAAAGAAAGTCACAACACACAAGGATCAAACAACGTGCATGGAGGAGGCGACAATGATGGACTATATAAACAGGACAAGACAAATGAACACAGCGACATGATTCTTTGTAGTAGACGAGACAACACAACTAATACATAGAGATGGCGAAATTTCGCGAATTCAATTACCTGCATGTTAGAATCAAATATCCTATGCATACTCAAGCCCCGTCTATTCGTTCATAGTCTGCTGTTCCACTGAGTAGCAGCTAGGAGACAAATGGTCGGGACTTGAGTATGCATAGGATATTTGATTCTAACATGCAGGTAATTGAATTCGCGAAATTTCACCCATCTGTAAAACACTGGCAATAATACTGGGCTCCCTGAGACTACACCAGATGCTGTGTGTTCAGGAACTGGTTTATGTTCGCGTCTTCAGGAACACGAACAATCTGAGCAACTCCAGCAGACTGTGACATCTATAACTGTTATCTGACGAGCCCCCATCCCATATCGCGCCACGTCAGCGTGTTCCTCGTCTCAGAGTGCGGCCACTCCGGCATGATGGAAAAAGTAGTACAGTGGAACCCTTGAATTACACTTCTCAAGGGACCAGTAACAAATGGTGTAAAATGCAGGAAAGTGTAATCTGAGGGAAGGTTATAATGTTAAATCATTAAATGGGACCAAATACAAACAGTGTTAATGGCAGGAAAGTGTAGAATCAGGGGGTGTAACTCATATATATATATATATATATATATATATATATATATATATATATATATATATATATATATATATATATATATATATATATATATATATATATATATATATATGTATGTATGTATGTATATATATAGGAATGTTGGCTACTTCTAGCTAGGTCAACGACAGCTGTCTTCTGACTAATCACGCAGCTTGTAATATAAAACCCGATGGAGCGACAATAACCAGAGTGGGCTGGGTTAGTGAAGGACATATGTCATGTACCAAAAAGAAATTCATAGGTTAGTTCTGTGAAATGAATCATATAGCTATAAAGATATTCCGCGCACGCATAGACAGGATGTTACAAAAAGGTACGGCCAAACTTCCAGGAAACATTCCACACACACAAAGAAAGAAAATATATTATATGGACATATGTCGGGAAACGCTTACTTAACACGGTAGAGCTCAAGTCCTTACATCACGTAAAATGGCATCGTAAAAAACACTTCGTACAGACACTGTTCCAATTACCCAATGAAATGTTTAGTTAGAATGTGCGTTACTTCCTAGGATCACCGCCAGGTGGGCGACGTGACGGAAGGTAATCGTGACTACATTGCGTCTCTTCAACTCACATGAAATGATGTACTGGGAGCACACAGAAACATACAGTACCAACATTACGTAACACACGTTCTTAAATGAAATGTTCAAAATAACTTCCGTGAGCGAGGATACATGCATCTACCCTCCGCCGCGTGGAATCCCTGATGAGCTCTACCATGGTAACTAAGCGTTTCCCGACATATGTCCATATCACATGTTTTCTTTCTTTGTGTGTGTGGAATGTGTCCTGAATTTTTGGCCGTACCTTTTTGTAACATCCTGTAAACATTCTAATTGATTTTTAACACAGTTAACTGTTACATTTTGATGGGTTTCCTACGACCGCTTTTTCTCATCTTGGAATATTCTACGTATGCATTTCCACTAGCATTAGGTGTACACTATGTCACAAAATAACCTAGTATAATTTTTGTGAATGGTAGAATTTAAAAGAAAATAAAACTTTGGTACCATTTTTTGAGAAAAGATTCGAGCGCGTAGTAATACAGTGTTATTTTATGACTGGCCAAGCATCTTTGTACCAATACATTTCCTACTTGACTGGACCAATAAGAATTCGCAACACTGCACGGCTGCTGTACGAGGGAAGGCACCTGCACGTCGAGTTGTTCGCAATAGTATCACGGTAATGGAGTGGAACCACAGATGCACTACCTGTAATGAATACAGCCACGATATTGTGGTTTCTGCACAAGTAGGTTTCACTGAGTTCTGTGCACATCTGCAGCTGTGTCTCATGATTGGTGACGGGATGTTTTAATGTGGTCGCCTGGTGTGGAATCTATAAGGGCGACATAGCACGCACATCACACTTCACACTAGCCTCTATATAGGAGCAAGTCACTGGACTATCGTGCTGTCTTCTCACATACAACTATCCTCTATGAGACATTCAGAGGTGAATGAGTGAGTGAGAGAGTTACGTCAGCGCTCAATATCGAGATCTTTAGCGATGGTGAAGGGTGACATGGGGTGACTATGGAGCAGCGCTGGAAAGAGAGGACGGTGGAAGTGGGAGATCCCCGAGAAAACCCGCCGGAAAACGGCACCGTCCGGCACATTTCCTACATGCGAAAATCCGGAAGCGGACCACGCTGGGAATCGAACCCGAATCGCCTTGACGGGAGGCGATTGGTCTGATGATTCGCCACCGCGGTCCCTGACATCCAGTGGTGACTGTATTGTCCATGCATGTCACTGAATTCGCGAAATTTCTCCAGGACCACGATTTTGTCGCGAAAATATTTTTGCAACTTATTTGGTTCTGCAGTGTCTTGCATGCACATCAGCAGCTGTGCTTCATGGTTATTGGCAGCGTGTCTTCGTCCAGACATGCCTCTCATTTGACTGCACCAATCAGAATACAGCGATTGTGACAAACGTCTGTGATTTGTCAGTATAATCCCCAAGACAAGAGAGAGAGTTGAAACATCTAATCACTGACTGTGAAGCGGAGATGCAGACGTTTACATAAGGCATTGAAACCACTTGTTGCAAAAATATTTTCGCCATAAAATCGTGTCTCTGACGACGTGCAATGTTCGAGTAATCTGAAGTTCTGCGCACCTCCGGGCGGCCAGGGCTGACAACCAGCGTGACTCTCCCTTGTGTTCGACTGGCAAGTTGTATCAGGCTGATGTCACATTTACTTTATACTTATATGAGCAGTCAAATAAGAGGCGTGTCTGAACAAACACACGCTGCTAATAACCATGAAGCACAGCTGCCAACGTGCTCGTCAGACGCTGAAACAAAGTGGGACATAAATGGTTCCGCGACAACTCGGAGCTCTGTACGTACCTACTCTCCAACTGACAATTTCAATTAATTTTTTTTTAAGTTGGCATACGTGCTGGCTGAGAAGAGCACACAGTAGTTCAAATATAAATTTAAACGTTTCCATGAATGCTGGCAGTGAAGACACGGTTACGTGTATGAGTAGATGCGAGGTAGAGAAGATATATAGAGAGAGGTATGGGACTGTGTGGCCGCCAAGTATTATATTAATAGTTGACGTACACGGCGAGGGATCTTCGCCAAACAGCTGGTCTAGACGAGACACAGTGAGGAAGTAGTGGAGAGAGTATAGCTTAGTTCACACGATCAAATATTTATTGAATTCAGTATCTTTAATATAATTTCTTAAATAGCTCAACGACTCAATTAACATTCGTAGTATCACTTGAAAAGTTGTCGCACGGTTTGTCAACAAATTATTCACAAAATAGATAACGTAGCTACTAACACTGCACGACACAAATTTGGTTGAACCAACACAACATTACTTATTATTTATTGTAATAACTGTGAAAATGAATGCACGAGGTTATTTTTATATTATATAATTCGCAAACAGGACTCCATTAATATGATTCTTGAATTAATACTTACAGAAAAACCTCTTACCTGATCATAAATATTTTGATTGAAGGAAATTTCAAACATGTTCGAAACGAGGATCTTCGACGAAATTCATGACATTCAATTAATTGAAAGATAAAATGGTCGCGGTTATGTGCTAGCATTGCGTCACGTGACATTAAAGAATTGAAGTCAGGGCGTGTTCCAACTGGGACTTAATGCTGACAAAATAGTCACGTGACCCGATGTTGAGCACAAATTCTGTAACGTATTTTAGTATTTTGCATTTCGTAAACTACCGAATGTTACAGAGTCCAATTACCAATTGCAATCCCCAAATTGCCGCCATATTGTTGAAATCGGAGGGAAAATGTAGCCTATAATTTTTGTATATATTAAACATAGTAAAACTATTTTTTTCAAATCCTTCGTTTAGAAATCGCAGTTTAGTCTCACCAATTTTCTGTTTCATAACAAATATACCGTCAAAACGCGCAACATCAGAACAAAAACATTCACGAGCTTCGACAATTGAACACCAGGCAGCAGGGCAACATTCAAATAACTGACAATAGAGATGTTCCAGTTAGCTTACCAGTAACAAAACGCAAAAACGCAAATACTATCTCCAAAGTGAGTTGCAACACGCCCTCAATAATTTGAAAGAATATAGAAGCAAAGTGTGACTGTGTGAGAGGGCCTAAAGGTTTTCAATGGAGGGATGGAAAGAATAACTTCTGTATAGATGTTGGACCTGTGAAACAATTGAGAATCGTACTATTGTTCTGCGCACATTTCTGCGCAGACCTCTTCACTTCCTTTTTCCACCACCGGTGACAAGTTTACGTTAGTTTAGATTAGTTTAAATGCCAAAAATAAAATAATAAATAAATAGTGCTGTGCGCCGAATGGAAGGGCGGTTTAGTAAGGTCACGCTATTACGTAACATTTAAAATTTGGCATGGCAGCTGCAAATTCTGGCGCCGACATCATGATAAGTGCTTGCACATGCGCTGACTCTCGCTCGGTCCGAACGTAGCCGACTGAAGAGCCGAACATAGCCGAAGTGGTTCCACCGCTCCAGTAGTACGGCTGATATTAATAAACATTCTCGTAACAATCCCTCAAACTATTGGCGGATAAGAGATGGATACGAGTCCACGATCTCGTAAACAACTATCCAGCGCTTTCATCGACGAATTTTGCTTGTCTCGCTAATACGCAGCGTTTGTGAGTCAGGCGAGGCCGATAAATTGGCCGATTTCATGTAAATATTTCACGAGGAGTGCTTATCAATGTTAAAACAGAAACAAAATCTTCGTACGAAACATAGATAAGTAATTATTACGACGTAATTGATAGAAAACTATAAACTGTGTTTTACCATTTTAAAGTAAGTGATAGTCTCAAGGCAAATAGCAAGGTTATCAATATATTATCGGCCATCTTGTCTATCTCTGAGAGCAGTTAGCGGCGACAAGTCAGATATATTAGATCCGGACGTCTCGCAACTTTGAGACAGCTTGTGACACGCATACAACACGCCAATTGTTTACGAATATCGTGACAAGGTGTAGAATGTGGCGAGAATCTTCCTCGTACATATGAATACGAGCAGCTATACTATAGAGAGAAGATATAGCAGCTGAGTGGCCAGGCTGGTCGCCTACGACTGTTGTCTATAAATACTTCTCCTCGAGACACTTGGACGTCGCATCAGACGACGAAGTACACACACAGTCCCTGACATCGTCGTCGATACAAAGGGCACAACTCTAGAATATGTATTTTTTTATTTCCAACAGCCTACTAATCGACAGCAACATTTTATTTAAATACACGCTTGGTTGATTCACTGCTCTAGACGAATTTAACAGGTTCAGCAAACTAATTATTCTAACAAGGCGCAAAATGCCTGACTGTGGGTGGCAGCCCTGTGTAAAAAAAAAAAAGCTACCCATGATACATTCATAATAATGGCCGACCGAAAAAAAAGGTAGTTACGTTGTATACTTCAACTAATAAAAGTACGTATGACCAAAATTAATCCAATAAATAAAATGTAACTTTCGGTGTTCTTGGGAGCCTTAGTTTTTATTGTTTGTAAAATACTACTGAACTGCAGATTTCATAACGCACCTCGAGATATATTTTATCACTCACTATCAATTACAATATTTCAGTATGTTGGCCTAGTTTTTATAAAGAATACGTTCTAAATGCTGACAATGTTAGTCTCTGTATGTTGTGCAAAAACAGAATAATGCAGATTAATAAAAGTTTCGAGGATTCAATGACCTGCGTGCTAGAATCCATTGTCCTGTGGACATTCAAACCCCGTCTATTCGTTCATTCTACGTTGTTCCAGTGAGTAGCAGCTGTAGACAAATGGTCGGAGCTTGAGTATGCACAGATAAGTGCATTCTAACATGAAGGTCATTGAAGCCACGAATTTTTCCGGGCTCTAGTACTAATTCTGGCTACATATTTACTCATAAAGTTGGCAAATACCATCATCTAGGATTGTCACTGAGTATTTTATCCATATTGGCTTCGAAAAAAGCGTAGAAATCAATTGATGTTTTCAGTGTTTATTTATCTTATACGCGCTCTCAAGCAGTGACCAAATAATTTTATTTACGTAAAATCTGTATAAACGTTCTGTGTACGTTTCCGAGTTTCTCCTACATCCGGTCAGTATATTTATATATCCAGATAACCAGATAAGCATATAACTCGAATCCTGGGGTACCACTGAAGACGAAAATGTTTGTAGCAAAGTGTACGATGGCAGTTTACATGCATAATGTGGCAAACTGGACGCTAATCTCTCGTGTGTGTGGTCTACGTCCACGTATTATTTGATGTATGTTACGTCGAGTAGACGTAGAATCATGTTTGGGCTCTTCGGGATTTATAAATAATGAATGATAATTTTTTTAACGTATACATTTCTGGATGTCTACAGGACTCTTGGGCTCCTGTTGGATACGTCTCTGCCTATTCACTTACATCCGGATAAGCATGTTCATATAATCTATGATAGCGTGACGTACAACACCTGGAGAGGCGAATGCAGTGCGAACATGTGTGTAAGTAAGGTTGCATAGCAGCAGGCGTCCAACGCCTACGTCATTACATACATTGTAACATTTTTACATTTCTTCCGAAAAAAAAAAAAATGGAAATGTTTGAAAAATAAATGTTTCAGAAGATTGTTAGACGGAAAGATTAAAAGTCAAATACGGAATGTTCGATACATATACACACTTGCTAAATACCAAGAACTCATTTATTTTTGCGCGTCTTTTTAATAATCGTCGTCCTGACTAAGCCATTATTTAAATCTGAGACTATGCAGCATTTTCAGAAACGGCCATATAATAAGAATCCCGTGAATTCTGGGCTAAAACGCGAAAATGTAAGTGGCAAAATGTTGTAGGACGACATCGTACATGCAGAAAACGTGACAACATTGCACGAAGAAATTCCCTTGTTGCGCCCTACGTCCAGATATTATGTTAGGACTATTTATGTTACTTCGAGTAAACTGAGATTCATGTTTGGACTGCTCGGGACTTGAACCTGCACCCATAATATGATGGTCGGAAGAGCAGTAGCGAGATAAGTAAGATATCTGTTCAACGCAAGAGGGTTGCCACATTTCGCGGCGCTTAAAATGCGGTGCAGTGTATTCAACAACTCTTTTCTTATGAAACTATTCCACATGCGCCCATTGTGCCAACGTGCGAAAAGAAAACACATTTCGGAAAAGATCGGAAGGACATTGTTAAAACAACGTGCTTATTACAAGCGCGGTTTCTAAGTCCTCCAACATGGCTAAGAATGGCCTTTTCAGACGGCCGTACTTCAAACTGTACTAACCGGATGTATGTAAAACTCGGATTGAGACGTCCACTGAACTCTGCTACAAACGTTCCACCAATACAATATATGGTCATCGCTTCAAGTCCCATAGACAAATGGCTCGGCGGTAATCCTGCACAGTAGTTCAACGTTTGGATCGTAGCGGCGATGTGGCATTTGATGAATGCCTCAAGGTCGACCTTACAGCTCCGTCGCATTTTGAGCCTCTAATACTCAGTAAGGCGGTGCGCTTAAGGCTCGGCTACAGTCGCCATATTGAAGTTTGTTATTTTTTCGCTTTTTGGGAATTCTGAGAAAAAAGTAAAATCGGCTATTATACCGCAAATTCTATATACTTTGTGTTAAAGTACAATCATGGCAATTGAGCTAACAATGTATAGTTAGTTCACCATCAATCGGGCAAAATATCTATATAAAAAAATTGCCTCATAAATTGCGGCGTAATTACATGTCAACAACTTAATCGCAAGGTCTGTACTGTAGAGAAATGTATATAGAATTTGAGGTATAATCGCGCATTTAACAATAGTTTCTTCTTAGAATTCCTAAAAGCGAAAAATAATAAAATGCAGTATAGCGACTGAAACCGGGTATTAACATTATTGTCTCATATTCAGCCCAAGATTCCCGCAGCTGGTTTATCATATGGCCCTTTATAGACATACTGTATACATAAACAAACACCAAATTCGGGGCCGCGGCAGCTTAGTGATCTGATCACTCGCCTTCCATCGAGACGATCCGGGTTCGATCCCCGGCGGGGTCGGTCTCTGGATTTTCCCATGTGCGAATAGTGGTCCATGGGTTTTCTCGGAGATCTCCCGCTTCCCCCATCCCACTAATTTCGCCGCTTCTCTATTTATCGTAGGGTTTCGTTCCATGTCGTTCTTTGCGGCACATAGATTGTCTACGATCTCCCATTCATGAAATTATGCATTCGGTATGCGATACACTGGTTTGTGGGTATCCTCATACGATATTTAACACAAAATTATCTACTACTCGGCCACAACTAGTCCCGCGAAGAAAAGCGAACTACCCATAGAGGTAATATATAGTAGAGGGAACATGACGTCACAAATGTGTGTCCAACATAGTCTCGAGAGTTTGGTGTCGTTTATTTATGTTACCTCGTCGTTAAAATGCAGTCGTGATGTTTTAAACTCATGGCGTACCTTCCAGAATATATATTTAGTAATGTGTCACCAAGATCTCGGTTCAAAACCTTATAGTAAGTATGTAGCTAATATTTACTTTTTACTAAAAACAGCTAGGTTAAGGAAAACAGTAACGTAGCAAACATTGTTTACATTTGTCGTTCTGAAATGTCTACGCAATTATAATGTGCGATAAAATGGTAGTATGCTCTCCTTAGTTCATATATTCACATGGTACCAAAATAACCCTACATAGTTGTGATTACTAAGCAAATATTATCTTTTCTCTCAATGTTATTTCAAATCTCCCGCGCATATTTCACTAGTCACGTGACACATGTTGAACACACATTTTCGTACGCAGCTGTATAGAGGATACTCCCTCTACCCTATATTTACTCTAAGGAACTACCTATGTGTGTCCTTGACGACCGCACGCAACTGGTGTGACGCACCACAACACCGGCCATAATACTGTGGCACAGGCAGCTGGCTCGGTTTTCGCCGCTACGTCTCCATTGACCATGTACCATGAACTCATGTCAGGTGCAGTACATTTTCCCTCCCTGTGACGTGTCTATCTACTACTAGCGCCACGCTACATACCCTCACGGGAGGACTAGTTGTCGTGGTCTAGTAGCATGTTTACACTGACCTTGTGCCATGAACTCATGTCAGGTGCAGTACATTTCCCCTCCCTGTGACGTGTCTACCTACTACTAGCGCCACGCTACATACCCTCACGGGAGGAATAGTTGTCGTGGTCCAGAAGTAGTTATTTACACTCGCCGGGTTAGAACGTTATTTCTGGATGTACTGTAGTATTCAGTACAAATATTTAGTTTCCTGCCGCCTGCAAGCAAGTTAAATACGTAACAAAGCATCTCAACAGTCGAGTGAGAAGTATAGAAGATTACAAAGTGCTCGGTTAATGAGCTGGTGTGTGTGGCAGAGGAACAGCAGTGTAAACAGCTTAGTTAGCGGCTGGCACACATGTGCTAGCGACACACACACGGCGGGTTGTGCCATCAAAGTGGAGGAGGCCGTCTGCAGAAGTGTTGTTTACAGTCGCCAACATTCACATCCATGTAACTAGACTGTCTTCAAGGAGGAGGCAGTGTTTGTAACTACCAGCCCGTGAAGACTACAAACACTGCTCGCCATCCCATCAAAGTGAGCTTCACTCGAGGACACTCGGCTCACAGCACATGCCAACATCTTTGTCCCTCACATCATGTTGCAGCCATGCACTCTGCCTCTCACACGTCTTATTTTCAACTGTCTTCACTCTAACTCTGAATAAGTACATATTCACTGACTTGTAGTCTTTTATTGCTTCCCAACGAATCTGTTTTAATTAAATCAGCGGAAACCTCTGCTATTAAGTGGACGTTTACAGATTCATTTCTTGGAACGACTACACTCTAGACTGAAACCAGTGAAAAGTAACTGATTACCAGTGTTTTCTCACTGAATTAATCTGTCGCAACTGCTTCATCAGGAATCGATGAATAACCACCAGGTAATCATCGAATATCCACACACTGCACCCTATGTTTACTCACGCACACACACATACAGGATATAAAATTACTTCTGGATTCCTGTAGGCATGTGCTTGCCCCGGAGGATGATACATGAGGTCCTACAATGCAGAGGCGTGGGAATATGGGAGACCCCCCGAGAAAACCCGCCGGTCAGCGACATCGTCCAGCACGATTTCCACATGGGAAGATATTCACAGATTGCTAGTAAGAGAGATTGCGTTCTGTAAAAGCAGTTCTCGGGATGTCGTTACAGATTTCCCTGCAAATTATAGGCAATACAAGCACTCCGACGTTGCAGGAAATTCCCATATTTTAGACCTACTGAGACACTGATTCTGCATTTTATCTCAGAGTCTGTAATATGGACGTAGAATAGAAATATTTAAACGGAATACAAAAAGTTTATACTCCATCAAATTCGTACTTAAATTTGCATAACATTTACATAGAAATGAGTGGAATATAATAAGTCGAGTGAGAGTGAAAAACTGTGAAAAAATGTATCAGCCAATGTGGTCTTCAAACTGCTCCAGCAAGATACGTCTGTTTTGATTTAAACTTTTATATCTCTCGCAAATGGTTCGATAACCAAGGTAAATACAACTAGGAAGGGAGGGAAGGGTAGTAGAATGTAACAAATAGAAGGTAGCACTCTTTAATGACTAATAGGAAGCCTAATAATTACAGTAGGCTACAAATTACGCAAGGAAGGATAGATAGGCAGGACAAGACAGGAGATAAGGAAACAGGATTGTTCTCCTTCCCGAACAAGCAGATAGATGCTCACTATTGGTCGTGAAGTAGAAGAAGTACACGTCGTCACTTGATACCTGGTGGGTCTCGACCCAGGACCTCTTGGTCCCGTCGCCGCTACAGAGACTACCTGGGCCTTTCGTCGGTAGTCTCCACCACACTTTGCACCCCCACTCCTTGTGCTATTTTAAACCCTTTTGATTGGCCCCTTGTGACGTTAAGGGGTAGAACAATCCCTGTTGTACAGTCATTTGGGGTAACATTGAACCAAGCATATTACTTTAGACAATAGCACTGTGGTGTTCAATGACTATGCAATCTTCAAGATTAACAAACTCATTCATCTAGAACACTGCTGTATTTTTAAATTCTGAAATACTTCATTTGAATTTAAACTATGCATGTGGTACAAAATTGCCCTGATCGGTACAAAATTACCCCAAATGACTGCATCTGTGATTTCCCCTTGTTAAACAGTCTAATTTTCTGACGTGATGGAAATCCAAGCAGCTGGGTGTTGCGTTGTTCCGCCCGTTGTTTATATTCTTGTGTTTACAGAACTCCCCTGGTCGCATTCTTCTGTTACCGAGGCGCTGTCGGGTTGGGAAATCATAACAGCCTTGCATGATTTGATGACAATAACTTCAGATTATTACAGACGAACAACAAACTACCAGTATCAGCGTACCAGAACTCTTATTGGCCTGGTTAAACGTGAAAAAACAAATAATGGAATAAGAACATTGGACACGTATGTAGTACTACTGAACCTAGCAGACAGTCAACATATACCGTGGTAAATTACTCTCTCTCTGACAATTAGAAACAGGGTGTCCAATTTCCCAAACTTTTCCGCGACTAAAATTTAAAATTTCCGTAACTTTTTCCTGAACTAAATCTAAAATCGTCAACTTACAGTTTTCTATAAGAAATTCAGAGAATCCAGCAAAATTCAGAGAATGCAGCATTCACTATCGCCACAGTTAGTGCAGTTCTCTCCCCTTTTTCTTTATGTATTTTTTATTCAACTTTTTATGTATTGACTATCAAAATTACATAATTAAAAAAAACAGTAAATACAGTTACACAGACACACTAAAAAGGCAAAAACATGGAATGATATTGCACCGTAATTTCTAATGATTTACAGACACAAACAAGAATCTACCCTAAAATTAAAATAGTGATGTGGCTGCCATTGCACACTGTTGGGAAACAGTATGCAGACATTCATGTCATCAGACTTAATTTTAAGACAAGTATTACTGTATAATTAAAACAGAACCTTGCGTGCACAAAGTCATAGGATGTATGACTATGCCCTAAACCAACATCCGCAAAAAACATGCTTCCACAGTCAAGGTGATGTCAGACTGCAGCACATTTCCCCTTCAAATTACAATCACTAGTAGAGCGTACGTAAAACAAATTCATCGCTGGATATCCATGCCAGTAGGATCCAATAAATCATAGCCGCAAAATAAAAACGCCAACAAATCTGCAAGATAAGTGGACTTGTTCATGCGATAGCCCAAACCTTAGATAGCATGTTATCAAAAATACTTATATTTACGTGCAAATTACTGCAATAATTTTGGTTTTAATATATGAATATTGTCTTTTTGGGTTTCCTTTAGCTAATTCTACAATAACATAAGAGAAAAAGAATCTACATTAATGTGCATTTAAGTTAATTTGACAGAAATAACGTTTTTCCACATCGAAATACAGAAAGTAGAACGATACAGAGAGAAACTAATTAAGCTGTAGTGCAATAAATATAACAGGCTGCGGAAAAACTAATCAGCTGAAAGTAAAATTATACAATTCTCAAAATTTCTTAAGGGTGTTAAAGTTAGGAAAATTTATAATTACATATTTGTATGAAAAAGTATGTTATTTGTAAGTACATTTTTCTCTTGGGGGAAAAAAAAACTAATTTGAACTGTATAAACCAATAAAACATAATAAAAACGAAATAACTCACACTGAAACTTCATCATCGAGCGGGTTACCATATACCATGTTTATATTTCGCCCGGCACAACGGCATAAGCTGCTAAAAATGGCCCAAGGACAACAATGAACATCTCAAGTGTGAAACATACAATGGGGCGTCCAAGTGACTAACCCCGCACGTATCAATCCCTGAGGCCAAAACACAAGAAAAAGGTTCCAGAAACTTAAAAACTATTTCACTCTGCACAGTTAGGTTGAAAAGATTGAGTGGCCTCAGGGAGACGAAACCGTACACCACACGCAACTTACTTCCTCTGTGATCAAGTGAAGACTACTGAACATAGCGTCTGGCGAGGAATGCGGCGGCGCACATTCCCGCCAAACTTGATGTAATGCTTTTACATGCTACAGTGAAATCTCATTACAAAGTACTTGAAGGGAACTAAAAATTGTATACTTAATATTGAAAATACTTTAAACTGAACAGTTACTAAATTAAAAACTCTTTCTAGGTGTTTTGAATTATGTAATTTATAATGAAAAGTACTTAATACTGAAGTACTTTATACTGAGATTTCACTGTATTTAAAAAAAAATTATACACTGAAAAATGTTGAAAATTATTAGAAATACAGAAATAATATTTATGCCCGTATCTGCAAGACCAAAGTCTTTATAGGACACTTTCCGAAATACGTCGTGAAATGAAAGCAACAATTTAACTTCCGTAAAAGACATCAGAATAAATTAAGAAATATTTAAAATGTAAACACTCGAGCAAAATCACTACCAAATTTCAAAATAAAGAAAATACAAAAAGGACAATTAAAACATTTTCTTGGCGGGCATTCCACAATGTCCTACTGCCCTAGTAATTTACATTGCACATGCATGGAAAATATATCTAAAAAGTTCTGTAATGCAGGTAACATACAATGTTTAGTGTAAAATAATTGCATATGCTCCTGTCATTAGTTTTGCACAAGCCACCCGGGATTCAAACCTGATGCCGTCACTTGCTGTCTGTATTACGTTGTTGCGCTAACGCCCCGACGCTGCAAACATTCTCACACAGTCTCCAGTTAATGTTCCAAATACTACCAATTTGTAAGTGGGCCCTGTTTCGAAACAGGTAGTCAGAAACTGCTTGATTGAGGCTGGTAGTCCATCATCACAGCTTACGGGAACAGGAGTTTACCTGCCGCATAGTGAAGACTGGTATTTAGGTGATTTCTGCAAGTGGGGAGGGAGGTCACGTGCTCGGGACCAGGCCGAGTAGTCCAGATGTTGGAGGAGGCAGAATGGGCGTCCACAGCACAAGTGAGATAGCTGACTTGACGTTCATGTACTTTGTTCATCCTGTTTATATTTTCAAAATGGCGGCCATTTTGATATTTTTAGCATAGTTTTACTTATCAAGAAACATTACTCAGAATTTCACCTGGCTTGATACACATATACTACATACAAAGCTGACTTGACTTTTGTGTATCTTGGTCATTATGTTCACATTTTCCAAATGGACGACAGTTTTACATTTTTAGCGTAGTATTACCTATCTTGAGCATTTTTCAGAATTTCACCACACTTGGTACACGTATGCTAGATATCCTACAAAGTCGACTTGCCTTTTCTGAGTTTCGTTTATAACACATTTATATTTGGACAGTGTTATGCAACAATAGACTATGCACCATTTTTTAGTTAGGGGGAGTCAGTAAAACATACTGTAAGTTTTTTGGATTTGAAGAAGTCTTACAAATATACACTAGTCTTATAAATTGAAAACTTACTATGACCACATGAGATACGAGTAAAATAACTTTCATAAAACCATTTCAAAGCAGAAAAGTTTTTTTATACCCAACTAGCAATTGTCACATAGTCTGTTGATGCATAACACATTCAATTTAAATAATGGCCACCACGACATATTTTTGCATAATATGATATCTGGGAAGTTCATTAATCTGAAAAGCATATTCTAGTTAGTTATTTGACTAGACTTTTATGAATTGTGTTCATCCTTTGGTAATATTACGGAATCTGCAGCCTTTTTTAGCTTAAAAAGATATTTCAGAACAGTTTTTTCTAATTTTAATCAAGCTACATATGGGTACCTATATTACTTAGCAAGCTATTGGTTCACTGGCTCTTAAATGTTTCCTCGAGGACAGTGAACCAATAGCACACCTGCATGAGAATACTCACTGACAAATGAGATACCACTCGCTGGAGCAATAACCAATGAACAAGTAGCTGAAGACAAAGTGTACACAGGAGTGCGGAGTTCAGTCGGTAGGTCGTTGAACCCGCAAAATTTCCGGATCTCTACTTATCAGTTAAGCTGATAACTTCTTGTTTCCTTTAGTTTTAAAATTTTACTTTGTTTGTTTGGATTGGCTCCTGTTAAGATTGTCATAAAGATACTTCTGTATAAAAATTACTGTACATAGTTAATAAAAAGACTTGTACCATGCTGTTAGCAGATAATTATCAATTAACCCCAATATATTTTGGCATTGTGCCCCTAATGACAGACCACTTTGCTGGACATGTTAGGTTAAGGGGGACCTTAGATTTATCTGTTTTTCCTTGATAATTTGTGTTTCAGTGTACGTATCAATATTAATGGCAGGACACGGCACAGATAAAAACTTTAATTTATTATCTAGACGCTGCAAACCTAGTACCTTCCTTATTAAGACATGAAGCAGCTTGCACTAGAAAAGAGACAATTGCCTGGACACAAAGGCAACAGGAACCATGCCATGTGGATCCCAGAAAGTGAATGAACCAATTAACTATGCCATGTCAACTTGAAAAATGTTAAAATATCCCTCTATTCCCTGATTAATAAGAAAAGCCTTAAATCCCAGCTGAGAAGGACTAGTATTCAGTTTGTAAGTACTGTACCAGTCTGGGAAACTACAGCCATTCTCAGTTAAAATTGGTTGCTTAGTGACTTAAGTTATCTTATCATCAACTTCCTTTTACTACGGTATGGGAGTAAAAGTGTGAGAAACATCAGCTACAGCAAGTTATACCAACGATAATCATGGTAACTTGGATGTTTATATTTTGCATCAGCAGTAAAATATAACATGTGATACTTTTGAGAAGTACCTATATAAAGAAAGTTGCAACATAATGAATATGCTAGGCCAGAGGTGCATTTTATATTTGATCCCCATTTTTCTAAGCGAACTCCTCAACTCTGGATGTTGTCCAGTAAAGTTGTTGCAATGCCACAGCTAAAAATCATACTGAACCAAATCTACGTACCAACATTTGGGATTTGATGTTTTATTCGTGTTTTCTTTTAGAGAGTTAATAAAAGTAGGTAACTGTAGACAATTTTTTACAGCGAGTAATTTATTTTCCAATGCAAGAAACACATGCCACATTTCCAACATATTCGGAAAAAATATACACATTTATTTTTATATATATATATATATATATATATATATATATATATATATATATATATATATATATATATATATATATATATATATATATATATATATATATATATATATATATATATTTTTTTTTTTTTGCTACAGTAAACTGTTCCAATGTACCGTAGTTACTCTTTGTATAAAAATGTATTAAACTAAAATTAACTATGGGTTAAATTGAAAATGATGTCTAAGACTCAGCTGGAAGATACCAATAACGATGATCAAGACTTGCCTGAATAGCACGTGATGCTATATGGCAGCATATAATGCACTCTGATGGCAAAAAATTAAATCAAAGCAAGTGAACTTGCTTAACCACTTAAATTTTCCCAATCCAAAATTTTTTTTGCAATTTATGTAGCCTTTACGGTGCATTTATCCATCCAGGCTGTGTATCTAAATTTCAATGTTTACACAAAATTATCTCCAACTGCCTGTACTACTATTTTAAAGTTGGTCTTTCTTTTTCTTCAGTCACGTATGAAACTTCTTTCAATGTCCCGCTTCTTACCCACAGTAGAGTTACCAATTTCATCTGTTTCATTGACAATTCTTATTTTTTCACTTACAATGAATAATTGCATACATTAAAAGGAATATGTGATTATTTGGAATTTAGAATATTTCTGCATTGTAAATTTTAAATGTTCATTAATTGAAAAACAAGTACAGTACCAGATTCCCAAATTTCAAAATATTAAAAGTAATTTTGAATAGTAAATTTTAAACAATTTCCTACATAAATCTGTGCATATTACACAGCTATTTCTACTTACCTACAAACAAATAGAATATGTAACTGATTTTGTAGCTTATGCAGAAATTAACATGTTAAAACGGACAGACGGCTAGGAACCTACATTCATCGATATTTTCAACATTCTACAACCAATAGCAAATATGTATTTACATTTCATGTGTGAGTTACAAAAGTATGTCACTTTCGTGGCCATACATATACTCACACAGATATTCATTTGTCGTATACTTTGCAATTGAAACCTAGTGGTACGTGGTAACAGAATATCTGAATATATTGACAAGATGGCAGGAGCGAAAGTTCAAAGTCTACTTACATTTACCATACATACATCTGTGAAGTGGTGTTTACTGCTGTTTGTTTGCATAAAATGTTTGCTGCAGAAAAATTAACAAATTTGATTTTTGTAACATAAAAAACATTGCTAGATAGATTCTCAGTCATGTTGCAAAGAGTCGAACACAAATTAAAATGGCCAAAAGATGAGGAAACGTCATTTTCAACTATTCCTCTCCACTGTAATTTTGAATTTTCCTTGACCAAAGTGCAGATCTAAGGTGATTGTTGGCATAAAATTACACCAGTTCATGCATGACATTAACACATTGCTAAATTTAATATTACGAGTTTTGACCTTTCAACCAGCTTTGTAAGCAAGACAATGTGTGAAATAGTTAAGGCCTTGTTACAGAGTTTTGCAGTGATTTCGAAAATATTATTTTTATTGCTACCTAATACTCATATCAAAATTTCGCTGGACAGTTTTGACACTTATATGTTATAATTTGTAGCTGAATTTTTTTGTAGAACTATACTGAACAGTTTTTTAGATTTCATTACCCAAAGTACCACGTTCTTCGTTGTCAAAATAAGCAAAAATGAAGGAAATTATTTTTTTGCTGGCGAATGGTACATTATTTTAAAAAATGCGTTCAGGGAAAAAAGTGCTACAAAATTATTAAAAAAATTAACATTTGTTCAAAAAAATTTTCAAACACTAAAACCCTATCATCCCTAATCATTTAACACTGAATTTCAGTACCTAAAACTCTCCAACCCTGAACCTTTACCCCAGGAATATGCATTGGCAGGACAGGGTGGTATTACTACTAGATGGGGTCGACTTGCTGCATCTCAGCATAGTTTGGTGCAGTCAAGTATGATGAAGTTCTGCACGTCCCAGTGAGCCAGCACGAACAAGCTGTACACACAGCTAAGGTCATGACAGACTGTAACGCCATCTGCGTATTTACTGTTAACAAACAGAGTAAAGGGTTTCATACGTATATTTTCATTGTAATAAACCCTCCCAACAATTTGTAATGTATAATAAATAAAACTTTTCAAACCGTTATCGTTTATCTGAAACATTGATTTAAATATATGACCTGCATTCAAACTTTTAGGTTCTGTTTCCGAGAAAAAAGTGTGGGTGGCTCATGCGTAAACATGGTACACTGTACATATTATGAACTGTTCATTCTACAAGTTACCTCAACCCCAGAGCTGAAGATCATAACCAGTGGTAAACAAACTATGGTAATTTGGCATTGAACGAAAACTGAGCCCCATTTAAAATTATTTGCCTTCGCCTATCACAAAAGAAGAATGCAATTACAAAATTCATCTTTTAATACGAATCTACATGTAACTACATATTCTTACAAAGGTATATAAACACACACATTATATTAAATTCATTTTTAATGACCTTTTACAAACAACTCTGTAAATGCATCTACATCATGAACCTTCAGGCCAAAGTTTCACTTTATATGAATAAAATATATATATATTTACATATGTTTTGTACTGATGATTTTAATCAATAATTACTAGATGCATTGTTGTTTTGAACAGCAGCAACTTAAGTTTTGGAATATTATTTGTTATGGCGTATTGGGTCACCCACAGACGCAAAAGCAGAAACGAATAACAGGTTCGTCTCAGCGAGAAGCTACATCACGACAAACTGTTGGCATCTCCGTTGTCATGGTAACTGTTTCCGTTCAATGTGTATGAAGTTCCCAATCCGTACAAATGCCCACAATACTTGCCATCGTCAATGTTATCTTCAAAAAACATCTGTAACAGAAAAAAAAACACACGATTACCACTAGTACAACAGACCTGAGCCATCCACATGTGTCTTAAGATGGTATAGTTGGTTACTAATCACTCACTTCTCTCATCTTGAAGAATGCCATTCCCGTGAGAAGAGAGTCACTTCCGGCTTGGTGTTGCGGACCTATTCTCTCCAGCTCCAACTGGTCCGCTACTTCCTGCAAGCCTCCCTTCAGGTTCTTGCAGCTCTTCATAAGGTACTGCCAACATATCACACACACCTTTAGAGACGCTTAACCAACCAGAATATATACAGAACAGCATATATAAAAGGCAACTACTCACATTCTAAAGTTGCATTTTGATAAGCAACACATTGTGAAGTGTTCAGCCACTTCCCCATCTTGGTTAAATCTTTAAAAGGTATTTTTATTTTTTGTATTTAAATTTATGTTATGTAACAGGCTATATGCCATTTTCAGGGTGAGTCTGTCAGGTGTCCGGTATGATACAACAGAATTCAATAACCTAGTAATTGGGGACATGTTAATTTAAATTCACCTTTTCAAAATTCAATATAAATATAGTCAAGGAATTTTAAAGTAGAGTCATTTGATTATTATCCTGGCTTGTTTGGTTTCAAATTGACCACAGTAA
>PNEQ01003303.1:37674-49596 GCA_003012365.1 Medauroidea extradentata
ATGGGTGTTGCGGGGTTACGAACAGGGCCGAGTTTGTTCGTTATAGATATTCCTTAATGTTTTCGTCAGTTTGTTTCCTTTTTTTTTGTTTTGTTTTACTAAGCTAATAACTGGGTAGAACTTAGCCCATACGACAAGTCGGACGGAAGAATCATGGTAGCTAAGCGTCTGTAGAAAAGTGAATTTAAATGCAAATTGCGATATTTTTATTTATTTTTGTTATACTGAACGGTACCGAATTTTATGAAATGTAATGCACCTAGATAAATAAATATAACTGCTGATGAATCTGGAGTGTCTCACTTAAAGTTAAAACCGGGCTAATGGTCTAGAGAAAACTAATCCAACTGAGCTATCCGGCGCACTTCACGAAACATAACCTCAACGCCCACTACAGTGACTACAATAACCACAGCAACACGCAGCAGACGCAAAAGGGACGCGTCACAACATAAGTGCATTCTGCAATAAACTTGGGGAACATTCACAATATTTTCCTCTTTTATAGTCAAATAACAGTAAAACATTACTGAAAGGACTGAAAGACAAACTGTACTGCTCAATAACTAGAAAAACTTCTTTAAAGAATCCAATTACTTACAAGGTCATACAGAAAGCGACCAAATTATTCGACTTATTACCGTAAACAGGATATTTTGTAAGTCGGCTTCACTGGGAAGATGCACACTATGAGATTAAGTGTTTCGTAAATAAATACTACCGTATTTTTCCGCATATAATGCGATAATCTTTTGCCGATTTCAGTGGTCCTAAATCAATATTCGCCATTATATACGGGGTTGATTATATTGGTGCGCAAAAGGGAAAATAACCCTGGGGTCAGCCTATATGCCGTTTATGCACAACGCAGTGTCATGGCTTGTACCATGTCAACTGACATGTTGCTTCCGTAAAGCGAGGCGTGGAAGGGGGGGAGGTGATGGTGCCTGACTGGGAGGGGAGGTAGTTATTTTTTAGATCATCCAGCCCAGGCACACGTGTTTTTCCGTGAATGCAGGTGCACTCTAATCGCAACAGTCAGTCTTCATCTTGATTTGCTTATGTATGGTTGTTACGGTAATATTAAGTTTTGTGTGTGCTAGATATGGGTAAAACAAAGCATTTTTCATATAACGCAGAATTCAAAATTAATAAAATAAGCCAGCCATTGGATGTATGCAAATTTTCTACTCTCATTCAAAGTGCTTCATACCCAGCCTTTTCTTGTAGAATAGGTCCAAAACATTTCTGTTTGATGTCCTATGAGCCAATCTAAGTTTAGTTTTCTTGTCCAAATTTTCATTTATACATCTTTTAACACGTTTCCTATTTGTGTAACCAAAGCAGTATTGTTTTCAATCTGCGTATCATTTGAAATTATGGTTGATAGTGTAGGCTTAGAAGCGGATATTGAAACAGTTAGCAATATCACACTTTTTATCACCTTTATCAAAAATGTCTAGTTATTTTTACTATCTACATCCACATAGTTTGGAAAATCATTAATGTTAAGTCACAACTAACAATGTGTGCAATTGGCTTCTGAATAACCATAAATAATTTGGTAATGGACAAGCAAAACTACAAAAAAAAAAATTAATAATTACAAAACATTAAATCAGATTTAACGAAACATCGAATTAGAGTAAACATTTTCGGGCCCCGTGGCATTCCAATAAACCAGAGTTCTACTGTATTTACCATTTTTACATCAGTAAATCACAGTATTAAAGAATTTTCAGCACAAGGAAAAAAAACATTGTGATTACCAACACATGTAAACAGAGATGCAGAAGTACAATACATACTTACAGAATCATAACTTGGCAGCTTGGAGAACTCAAAACACAGATGGACAACACATTTTTTGCACGGTTGTAACGTTTCGCTGGCCAGGCCAGCTTCCTCGCCACCCGAGGATGCTGGCCTGGCCAGCGAAACATTGCGACTGTGCAACCCCACGAAAAATGTGTTTCCCATATGTGTTTTGTGTTCTGCCATCTCCAAGTACTGATTATGTAAGTACTTGTGAATCTCTGTCTACCCGTTTTAGTAACTACTGTAGTAGCCTAGCAGCCATTTACCACCTTATCTTAGTTGACACAAAAAAAATACTGGCTTGTAGAATATCATTAATTAAATATATGTTTTTGAAACTGGTAATTTGTTGTAAAGAGAATTTTACTGTTCTGAACTAAATAAATGTAAATAATAAGAGGTTAAAAATGCATTGTTGTTATGAAGGTACGGCAGGACAGAATCTTTACTTCATTGTATAGGGTTTTTGTTAAATAGAATATTAGTTAATGGATGTTTTACTATAATAATATTAACACATACACCATATTGTACATGTCAGAGCTCACGTGATCGTAGGTATAACAAGACATGTTCACCTCAGGATTTAGCTACTGCGTAACATGATTAGCAGTCTGCCTATGCATTCACTCTACAGGTTACACAGCAATCCTTGTCTCTGACTTTCTAGGTCAGCAACTGTAGCAGCTACAACTAGAACAAAATAACTAAAAATCTACTTTTTAAACTTACTTTTACATCATACACAGTAGGAAAATATATCTTCAACAGCTCAAAAAATTCATTTTCATCTTGAGGAAGATTCTGATCTGTTAGAAGTTTGATGAGGTAGCCAAAATCATAGCCACTGAAAAAACACAAACTTTATTAAAACCTAAACACAACATTTATTAATAGTTTAAACACCACAATGACAATTGTAAATGAAAATCATCAACGTAAAAGGCTACTGACAGAGGTTTATTTAATTAATAAAAAAAAATTAATGGACTATAACAGCACATGAACTCTTTTCAAAATATAATTAAGTAATTGGTTGGAATAGGTAAGTTTTCTTTGCAAGTAAGTTAACATCATTATTGTCGACAATTGTAACAGTTTTGCACAGATAAAAATATTTAGGCAAGTGTCAAGTAGCCAATTGCATTAACATACTTTATGAAGTAAATGAGTGGCAATAATTTTTTTTTACGTTAATATACACAGTCTTGAGACATTCAATCCTTAAAAGGGCTAGAACTGTCTCTGGATGGTTGTAGAAATCAACGCTTCTCCCAACATTTCATTTGGCATCTTCAAGGTTTCAAGGTGACCTTGAGACCCTGAAGATGCTAACTGAAATGCTCTGCAAAACGTCAGTTACCACAAACCAGACACGGCTCCAACCCGGAAGCCATGGCCATCAATTTACAACGTATGCCGAAAAGAAAAGCTCAAATGCAAGCTAGGTTGGCAACAGAAAATAGCATCAGCATAATTAGCTGCTTTAACTAAATAGCACAAGGCTCATACCTATGGAATGATAGCCACTTGACATTATCCATGAGGACAACACCGGAAGTCATGAGAAGTTCAGCAAAGTCCAGAGGATCTATGCCTTCCTCTTCATGTTTTTTGAACTGGATTCCAGAGTTCTGGAGCAAGTCAATACTGTCTTGTGCATACATATCTTCACTAAAACACAAATTGAAAAACAATGGTGACACAACTTGTCAAAACAACATGCTTAAATATTCAAAAGTTAGAATATATGCATAGCCAGAGTCACAGGACCGGAAGGAAGAAACAGAAAAAGGTACATTTATCTCAGAGCCCCTTGGGTCAGTTGACCGTAAACTCCTGCAGTTAAGAGTTGAAAAATAATTTTAAAATAACAATCTTAATAATAAAATATTTTATTATCCCAACTTTAAAGATTCTTTGACATGATTAAAATTGAAAATGAAAAACAAAATATAATTTAATAGATTATTAAAATATTTTATGGCAATGGGGAAATACAACGGCCATCCTTCAACAACGCAGTCCGCCATGACGCCTCCTAAGCCAACCTTACGCTCCTGTATTGTCACTACGAAAATACTATAGACTAGTCTGGAACAAAGACTTTGTGATTGTGACAGTAAGTCTGCTCCTGCTGTGCTCATCTTCAGTAAACCCAAACATTTTTCAATCGAGCAGTTTACCTATAAATAGTGGCTTCTGTCATGCTATGCTATGTTAAAAATATATGACTGTATTATCGTTACCATATTTATTTGCAAAATATCAACCATCGCAGAATAGCAGCATCCATGATTTTAATATAGTTTTTTTTATTTTTCCCAGCATAATAGCAGTGTTAACTTAGTGGCGGCGCTCTGTGAAAAAATGTATGGTTGGTAAACAGAACAGTGGGACGCTAAATGGGGTGGCCAGTGGCATGTCATGTACGGTTCTGGTTTCAGCATTACAGTATTAGCAAATGGGAAGTGTGTGTTCGCGAAGTCCTGTATTATACACTGACATTCGAATGGTGCGTAATTATTGGCTGGGTGGGAGATGCCCTTGCATTGTAATCTCCTTGCCCTGTAGTTCTGTTTGCGTTCTGGAAGGTTTAGTGGATTGTGTTTGGTTGATATTTTGAGCGGTGATTACAGATGGAGGAGTATAATTCAAACACAGCTCTATTCAAGATACATGAGATTGTGTACAAGGAAGAGAATGAAAATCTGGTCCCGTAAACCAAAAATTCAGTAAATAATAAGAATGTTCACAGGTGGAGGAAGCACAAAATGACTTGAAACACTCTACAGTAATTCCTCAATATAGGCTTCTTACAACCCCAAGCGTGGGAATTTTCCGCTGTGGACGATTAAGTCACTGAATTTATTTGTGTGTGTGTAGGGTTTCGTTGGAGATGCTCCAATGCAAAGCATATAAAATTGCATGTGCGTCCACACACACAGTTTAAAGCAAGTCGTCTATAGGCAATATGGTTCATGAAGAGTGAAAATTTATCCTGACATCGCTTGACTTCACTGTGCCAAAAGTTGTCCAAGGACTACAGCGATAAAGTAACCCAGTTTCACAGGTTCTTCATATAGACGAATGAAAACGGTTACTTGATGTCACAAATCGGCAAAGGCGAACAACCAGACCACTGAGTTCTTCGACATGACTCAAAACACAATATGAGAGGGGACAGTCTAGTGCCATGGTCCAAACGGCAGGAAACGAGTGATTTCAGTGCACTTTAACGCTGGCAATCACAGCAGATAGCAGGAAAATTCTGCCTTACATTATTTTCAAACAAAAGATGCTGCGAAAGGCGGTAAAATTTCCACCAGCTATCCATGTCCAAATACAGGAAAATTATTGATGGACACCGATCTCATTAAGGACTACGTGAGAGCAGCGACCAGGGTAGCTACTGAGAAAGAAATTGTTATGGGTGTGGGACAGCTTCTGGGCGTATCTCGTCGACATGGTGCTTGGCAGGGATCAAGGGTTGACGTGGCCATTATCCCTGGTGGTTTCACGTTGCTGCTACATCCACTTGATGTATCTATCATCAAGCCCTCCAAAGGCCATTTCCAGTGGAACAGTAGTACTGACCCCAGCAGGACGATTGAAGCGGCCGCCTCTGGCCACGATCTGCGAGTGCGTGAAGCAGAGTTGGACCCTATTCTATAAGGAATACTCATTGTCAAGAGCTTAAAGAAAACATGCATCTCCTCTGCACTCGGCAGCAATGAGGATGACGACGTTTGGGAGAAGAAGAATGACGACGACCAAAGCAAGTTTGAGAACAATTCTGTGTTGCCTGATTCCAGGAGTAACGAAGACAAAGGAGAATAAACTTGGTGAGTGGCTGCATTCATTACAGTAAACATTTTCCTGTTCATTTTATAATTGTGTGTTCCGGGTACAGTAACTCTAAAAATTTACTGTTATTTTATGGCACTTAGTTTTGTGCTGATTGTTGTATTTCTTGTTCTTACCAGTAAGCTTCCTATTAAAATTTGCATAATTTTAATGTGCATGCGGCAAATAAACCATTAGCCAGAATAAAGTCTTTAAATGGCCACAGGCCATTTTTTTCCAGTGTAATTTGGTATAATTTATGTGACCATTTTGCCAGTCAAACCTCAATCCATTGTTTTTCAAGGTACCAATGACAAAAAAATATATATATATATATATATATATATATATATATATATATATGTGTGTGAGACATGCAATTGCCCCCTCTTTCATTTAACTTTATATATAAAAAAACATATAACCTCAAAAAATTTTTTTTATATGTCCACCACATGAAAATTTGCAATTGAAATATATGTGTCTTTGATAAGGTCGTAGCTCATTTCTATTACTGACGATCAAGTTTAATGTCGAAGGTGGAAACCCGAGATGTTTGGCGATGTCAACATGCTTTTCATCAGGACATTTCTCTACTAACTTTATTATTTTAAGGCATTCTTCATGTATGCGAACAGATTTTGAAGGCAGCAACATTGTTACAGCAATAATTTATGAACACATTTCACAGGCTTTAAAAAGAAAATAGTGTACCCCACTTGCAAACAAAACGCACTTAACAGTTGCAATTAAAACGGAAAACGTAACAAGAACAAGATACGTATTTACAACAATATTTGTTTACAAGGCGAAACGTAACCTCTCAGACTCGTGCGCTTGCACTCAGCTGCCGTCTGCTTTACTCGGAAGTGCACAAAATGGCGGTAGAAAATTCCTGACAATACTGTCATTTATTCCTTAACTTTATTGAAGTGCTAAAGAAGGCACACATTTACATTTTAACAAAATGAATTTATACATAATACGTGTTCAAAATCTATTAAAAATAATTTGGATATCAATTTTAAAAAAAAATTCCACTACAAAAAAATTACGTCTTTCTGTTGTTGGCAACATGTTTGTTGTTCAATTAACAAAAATATGGCAATGTCTGTGTTTACATGCACAACGTACAGTATGTAAAACATTTCTTAAAATAAGATGAACAATTGCCAAATATATTTGTAACAATAACGGTAAAATTTACAATCAAAACAAATCAAACATATTACGTTCATCAATATTTTTCACGACGGTAAATGTTTGTCTTGTGCGGTTATAATACGTTGTTTACACCTGTTTATTTATAGAAGTGTATGCGAGCAAGGTATGAAAACAAGAAAAGTAAGTTAACTTTTTTTTTATTGTTGGCGAAAATGTTTTAACAGTCAATTCGGGAAATTTATGCGTATATGAACAATCCATGTGGGTTTTTTAACATTGTTTGTATAGGAAATTTGTCAGGCCAAGGAATACGATCACTGGATGCGGGAATACGTGTGCAGTTTTGTTACATAAACTATTAGGAATTATTTTATTTGTTATCTTCCAAACTATGCAGCTTGAGAAGTTAATGATGCAAGGAAAATATCACTACAGTGAAATGTCATACTGTATTTACATTTTCGTTATTTAAGTTTTCTCATAATTAGCATTTTGTTTTCTCATGACCCATTTAATTTCCATTCCGTGTAATGTTAAATTTTCCCGCATATCACATCACAAAAATCTTATTTTTCCCCTCTGTTTACTTTTTTGCTGCCCGATGATAATACAGTGAAACCTCTTATTTAGACATTTTATGGGGCCACTGTGAAAATAGTAGGAAAATCTCTAAAAACTCACTCCACTTACAGTATTATGTACTTTAGTTTCAAAATCAAACTAAAATCAAAGTGATACTATGCATGCAAGCTATACATATATCATAGTTTGTTACATAAACAAATACTGTTAAATGGCAAGATTTGTGGGTCAGGCACCTGCAAAAACACTTGTAAACATCTTTATAAAATTTTTTTTTTTTTTATTGTTTGGTTCACATTGTTCAGCATATTAAATTTTTTTGTAAAGGCCATCAGGAATTTTGACAGTAACAGTTAGGGTTTGGACAGGAATGGAAAAGTATTTACTCAGATCAACACATGTTCCCACGGACTCGTCACACTTCTCCATTATTTTTAATTTTTGTTCCACAGGAAATATCAGCTATTTTTTTCCTCATTACATTATAATTATACAACCGTCTGAACACACTACACTACAATGGAAATAGTTTTAAAACATAACCAAATACAATAAAAAAAACCTTTTCAAAAACATTCTGAAAATTTTAGAATTTAGTTACCATTACTTGCGTTTATAAATAAAGACAAACAAATACATGTAAAGAGCTCAACATGGCCAACTTGAATTCAGTGATCGATAGCTTTTGAGACAATTGATAGGGCAGGCGGTAGCAATTCTCTTATCGCCATCTTGGATTTATTGTGCCGTTAGCGCAAGTATTACACATGATCACTATCATTCTTCTACGGTTTTACACGTGATCATTTTGAGTGCGGTGTGTTTCTTCTCTGTTCTATTTCGAAACAAGTTTACAAGGTCCTTTCGTCATAATCTGCGACTCTTAACATCTCGTGTTTATATTATCATTGGGCAGCAGAAAACTTAAACAGAGGGTGATGTGGTATGCAGGAAAATCTAACGTTAGGCTACAATAAATGACAAACAAACGGTACTTGAAGAAAAAAGTGCCAATCACGAGTAAAACGTAAATAAAGACAACGTACCGTGGAACCCCCTTTTCTACACCTACCATTTTTACACTTTCCTCTCATTTTACACCTACTTTTTGTGGTCCCATTTGCTGCCATTACATTAGAAATTTCCCTCATTTTACAAAAAATTTTTCAGGTCCCATTAGAAGTGTAAAATACGAGGTTTCACTACAACGTCTTTGCTGTATTCCACTTTTCGCAATAAACGGTGGACTAACTTGGTGCAGAAGTGATGTTTAAAAAAACTCGAAAACACCCTTGCCAAGTGGTTGCAACACACTGGTAGGGTTCGGCAGAAGAAATACCATCTCTACATTCTGCAGTTGCATTCGATGGACAGAGGTCAATGAACAGCACCACTTTCCTATTCCATAAACACATTTTTGCATCAAAAGCATGGAGCCATTATTTAAAATGTTCTCCAGTCATCCATACTTTTCTATTTGTATTGTACGTGCATAGAAGTGCTCGTATCCTGCGAAAAGAACGAGACGTTTGTGATTTTCTGATCACGTAAAGCTTAGTTTCTCACTGCCATCCAATGTTCACATAGAGAAGAATACTTTCCATCGTTGCATGAAGTGACTTTTTTCAGCAAGAGTATTATTGGAAAGAAGATTGTAAAATATCTCGAACTCCTCTGCGTTAAAAACACCCTGCAGAACATAGTAATGAGAATTTCTTGGAAGGACGGGAGCCCAGTTATCAAAAGCCTCTTGACTGACACTGCCAGACTTGCCTGGTAAAATATGATGCTTTAGTCCTATTCTACCTAGTTTTGAAGCATTGCAACCACCTTCAACACAGACCCCTGCACTGTAATTTGGATAAACCACTTGTAAAGGACTGTTTCCAGATCTGCATGTTCTGCAGCACGTACCTTTTTGCACTATGCCGAGATGTTTTTCTGAAGGACTGCAGCATAACTTTTTTGCCCCTTCAGAATCGTGAAACGTGTAAAGATTTCACTCTGACTTATATCACCTGCTTCACATTCACGATTAATCTGAACCTTTGTTTGAAAATCAATTGCTTTCCCTTTCATTTCACCTGCCATTGCTACAGAAAAGATGAGCACGCAACTAACTCACGTCTAAAGATGAAACATGAGCCGTAGACAAAGCTGACACAATTTTCTTTGTGTGTACACGCGTCAATATAGTAGACTCATCGCACAGAATCGATTATCGCTTGTTGCTGTGATGCCCGCTCCATTTTTATTATCGTTTCCAAGGTTCCCTCAAGAGTGCACCACCAGTTAGTATATGTACGGGACGCAGCATACAATCAATGCTTTCTCATAACTCTCGGTGTTCAATATCAAGGTAACCGTTGAGTGTTTGCCACAAGTTTACGTGATGCATTTCGCATATGTACTGCCGCTTTTGTGTCATACCGTACACAACCATGAAAATACCCTTGTATTATACATATTACTAATTACATATTCAATACGTAAATTGACAGAGCACAAAAAACTGTCGTTACGGCCGTATTCTCATCTTATCTCATACTCATCCTAACAAGGTTTCAAAATGTACTAACATCTAGTGTTGGTATGGTGCTGCTATCTAGCAGTTGGTAATAAACTACGTCAAGATACACTTCATCTGCAGCTCTAAACTGATGTTCCTCATCTACAGCTAAAATAATATTTGTCACAAAGCTATAGACTCGGACTCGTGTCCTTGCAGATGAAACTACAGTAGAACCCAGATTTAACTAAATGCCATGGGATCCGAAAACGTTTACTCTAAATCTGTATTTCTTTAAATCCGACTTCACACCCCTCCCCCCCATAAAAAAGTTAAACCCTCGGGCATGTTTCGACGGAATTTAACGTAATTTTAAAAAGGTATAGTGGCTGAAAACAATAACAAAGCACTTTTACCGCAATAGGTAAGCCACAGCCGTGAAAAGAAAAAAAATCGACGAGTGAAAAAAAAAAAGTTGGCGAAAAAACTTCCAGTGGAACGCTCGGCGAGCGTGAGCATGGTGAGTCAGGACATCCTTGCATGCGTCATCAACACATGAGAAGTGATGATTAACACCGCCGAGCCGTCAATATTTCCGCCTCTCCGGCCCGCTCCACCAACAAAATTAAGGAAAATCCCATGAAAAATAGTTTAAAAAAATTTTTTTTAATGAAAACTGAAATGAAAGTATGCGAGACAATGGTAAAATAATAATTTTAAATAGACGCTGCGGCGGTGGCCATTTTTGCATGTACGCAGTCGTGCTTCTGAAACAAACTCGTGTTGGCCTGCTCGCTAAAAATGCTTTGCACTCGAGCGTTTTTCAGCATCGGAGAAACAAATTATTTAAGATTACGGTAGTAAATTTGTTGTAAAAAGTATGCATAAACAATATTATGTACCGTATTGACCCGAAAAGAGGCCGAGGATTTTTTCCCAAAAAGCGAAGCTTAAAACGATACCTCGGCCTACAATCGAGCATCAATAAAAATAAGGCTAAAATTTCATACTTTACATTTATGTTCACGATTTACCTGCATTTTATAAATGTGCTGCAACACACCGTTATGTGCGTATATATTTATTAACCATGTGATAAATTTGATGACGGCAACTCAATATTACGCTTCATAAAAATCGTATTGTAACTAACCGTAAACAATAACAAACGCGAGCCCGCGAGCGTAATATTGAGAACGTAGTGTTACCAACATGTAACAGGAGCGAAAAGTTTACCTGCGCAAACCGGCATTTCTCATTCCAACGAAAAACGTGTTTTTGAAACAAAAAAATAAATAATCTTATTGAAGTGCGTAGTAAATTTGTGAAAGTAAAAGATTACCTACTTCTAATAAATTTACGTAAGTTAGATATTCCGGTGTGAAGTTATAGTACCGGTAATCGATAGTTTGGCACAACTAGCTACCATTTTCACAGTTCATTTTGTGAGCTTGGTAGGCCTATAAATTTGTTGCAAGAGGCGAGCATCTAACTCATTTTTCCGTTATTGTCTTGTGTTATTTTTAGGAGGTTAATATTTTTTTCTGACGGTATCGTATATTCGTAGTGTGAAAAATGAGCGATCACGTAGAAAAACGTGGTACATCTTCTGGATGGACTCCAAAACATGAGCGTAATTCGTACGCCGCAAACTTAAAGCTCCGCGTTATTAAAATGGTAGAAGATTCGAACAACAGTGCAGCTGCTCGTGCATTCAATATTTCAGAAAAGAATGTTCGGCGCTGGCGTAAACAAAAAAATGAACTGAAAAATGCCGCGACCACCCGCAAGTCATTTGGTGGTACTAAAGTGGGACGTTTTGATGAAGTTGAAAAACTTTTAATAAATTTTGTGCGAGAAAAACGTGCCGATGGTCTGCCAGTATCAAGAGAGGTGATGCGTTTCAAAGCTCTTGAAATAGCAGCATCTCTTAACATACCACGAGGTGACTTCTCTGCCAGCACAGGATGGTGTGTGCGGATGATGAAACGTGCAGGCTTCTC
>PNEQ01003304.1:0-20122 GCA_003012365.1 Medauroidea extradentata
CAGGAGTAATTGTGTGCATAACTAATTGTGTTGTGAGAGTTCTAGTTGATTACTGTTTTGTGTATTTCATAGCTTTGTGAGCTATTAAATCCAGTACTTAATTTAACTCTTTTATTTGTAATTATAGACCTCTATCCCAAAGAACTCATGGGAATTGCCCACATATAAAGTTTGTGCTCTCAAACTTGTAACAATATGATATCCACCACATAACTGAAAACCAGTGTAACCTTTTCAACACCTTTTGGCCCAGTTAAAAGCATTTTTAAATAATTACAAGTTCTTCTGAGGGCTTAGTTTATAGTGAACAGCCTATATCACAGTAGTAGAGTTGTTTCTCTGCGACCTCACAGCGAGCTGCATTGCCCATGCCTGTCGCAACACGTCCAAGTCTTTGTCTGGCGCGTTGATGACGCAGATAAACATTGTGCACGAGTCACAGCAAGTGTGTAGCATGTGACGATACGAGGGGGAGGAGGGGAAACCTACGTGAGATGCGAGCACACATTGTAGCTACTCATATCACTTGAGATAGCCCGCTGGCGTAGGCGGCCAACACATGGGGGGAAACGTCACTGCGTGTCGAAACTTCTTCACTCAGATCCTCAGTTCATTACGTCCCGTCTTCGAGTAGCGAGAAATCCGTCCATGTAGGTCTACGGCTTGCAAGTGGCTCGCAGTGTTGTCAAACCCCATTAATACCTCGTTCTTTAGTTTTGCAGTTGTTTCGAAAATATAATTTTTAACGCAAATTATTACATATATCAAAAATTTTATCTGGCAATTTTAACAGTTACCTATATATCACCGTTCGTATCTTAATTTTTTTGTTGCAATACACCAAACGGATTTTTAGATTTTTGCCCCTGAAATATCAAATATTTTGTTGTAAAAATAAGTCAAAATGAAGCAAAATAATTTTTTGCTAGCAAACGGTACATTAAAAAAAAAAAAAAAAAAAAAAAAAACGCTTTGCTAAAATTGTGTATCGTATGACTGTACACAGTCTCAATATCTTTTTCACAGCATTTGGTTTAAAAATTTTTGAGTTATTTGCAATTGTTTGAAATAAATGCAAGATCATGGCCTTAAAAGAGGCCTAGCAACCTCCACTTTGAATACGTTGCAGTCAATTGCTGTTTTTATTTATTTGTGACGAAATTATATTCGGTGGGACTCAGTCACCGTTCAAGATATCGCTTTCGTAAGAAAACCATTTTATTCACCGAGGTGAGGAAAATACCACTAAATGTGAAAATCCATTTATGGAATGGTCTTTTCGAATGATTTTTTACAATTAAAATACTTACTTTCTCACAATTTTGTAAAAACAAGTAATATTAGCCGTACCGAAGTGAGTAAAAAAAGTCAACGGTGGCATACATACACACACACACACATGAATAGACAAAACTGAGCCTCGTTTATTATAATTTTAACATGTGATACCCTAAACAGGAACTACAATTGCATATTTAAAAAAAAAAAAAAAAAAAACGTATACTTCAATCTATGTCGCTAAAAGTTAGTAAATTTTATCACTCCCACTAGAAACCTGATTTCCGGGCCTCTAAAATTGACACAAAGCGGCTTACCAGACTAATAAACGTGAAAACCGTAACATCCTGATTATAAATATATGCAGAGGAAAACTTTCGCTGGAAAATATACCATACAACACTTAAATGAAATGTGGTCAACGTTTGAAATCTCGCACAAGAAAATTACCATTTCTAAAGTACAGCACACTGTTAAAGTGGCTTGCGAGTGGAGATATTACAGCATTACAAACGCTGGTCAGCAGCACCCTTAGCATTACATAGAGTTCGAAGCTATTACATACAAAGACAGCCTAATTAGGTTCGGTGTTGTGGCGTGTCAAGTGTTCTGTTTGAGGCAAAAAAGCGAAACCTTCTCGCTATAAACTTATATGTTGAAAGAAAACATACTCCAAATTACGCTTCTACTGTTGAAAAAACAACTCGCTTGAGTAAGCACATGCCAATGGATTATAATATGCTCGTCTTTGAACACACGAAATTTTCCTTTTCTTACGTATAAGTAGGGATATGCAGAAATTCAGGTTATTTTTTAGTTACAGACTAGACATCATTGCCATCAATATATAACTGATTACTAGGGCTAGGAATATTTCGCGAGTTCAACGACCGACAAGCTAGAATACCAGAGAAACAGGCGTTCACATAAGGCAGTGAAACAAATTGTTACAGAATTCTTTTCACCAAAAATCATCACTGACTCTAATAATCAGTGATTGGTAGAGATGATGGTTTATCGCGGGAAAACTTGACTGTTTGCTAGACTTCAACATATGCTCAGCTTATGAAAACATAACTGGCTTTCGCTTGTACGTGGAGCTGTTGCCCCAATTTGACTAAGCCAATAAGAATCCCGCTGTTGTAATATTTGATGCCTGTTATTGGTTTGCAGACAGCTACGGTATGTCAGTGGTTTCAAGGCTATGTTTGTGCAAAAATTTTTCGCGATATACCATCATCTCTAGTGATTGGTAGAGACATTTAACTTTTCGCGAAAAGAAATTTGCCTCACTTTGTGTCAGTGACTTGTGCGCACGTCTGCAGACTTGCTTCACGGCCAGAGATTGGATGTTTTGACATTCGTGTATCGTGGGGTTTTACACGCAAATCACAGACGTGTGGTGTTACAGTAACCTTATTGTGATTGGTACAGTCAAATGAGAAACGTCACAGTTCAAAGGCACGCTGCCAATATCTATGAAGCAGAACCGCAGACGTGCACATAAGGCACTGGAACAAAGTGGGGCAAAATTCTATTTCGCGAAAAGTTCATGTCTCTAGTGATTGGCAGTCTTAGCCACGGACAAAATAGTAATACAGACGCGAAATGACGTGGCGGCTCGTTTGGTTTTGGAGAACTTCGCCGCTTATTGGCTGCCCGAGACTGTTGACACCAGCCCCGTGTATGTTTGGCTACTGCATGTTACGGCAAGTTTCCTATTGGCCTGGCTGCCGATTAACAGAGCAGCTGCCTCACGCTGATTGGCAGCAGGTGGCGGCTGTGACGTGTCTTGGGGCTTTACTGGCAAATCACAGACTTGTGAGGTTGTAGTAACGTTATTGTGGTTGGCGAAGTCAAATGAGAGACATCACTTCACAAATACGCGCTGCCAATAACCATGAAATAGAACTGAAGATGAGCACGTAAGGCACTGAAACAAAGTGGGACAAATTTATCTTCGCGGAAATCACGGGTCCCTATAAATCATAGACGCGAGGTCTCGCTCTGACCTTGTTCTGATTGGCACGGTCAAATGAGCGACGTCTCCGCACAACGGCATTCTGCCAATAACCACGAAGTAGTACTGCAGATGTAACACTCAAGGCATTGAAACAAGTTGATGGCTCAAGTGAGTGTATTTGAGCGGGTATAGGCCAGTGAGATCTATCACGTCACTAAATAGTAACGCTAAATTTGCACGTGTCTGCTTATAAGTAAGAACCCGAAAATTTCGAGTTTTATTATGGACACTAGCTAGAATTCAAACAGAAGTTCGTGTATCTTCATCAATTGGCTCTTGACCTATTTGACTCATCCTGAAGAGCGCTGAGCTAATAATAAAAAAGCATGTACATGCAGGTCAAATAACGTCGTATTACTGCGTTATTGAGCAGCCAATGAACAGTTGCTGTCATCTTGAGTACACATTTATTCTTGGAGGCTAGCCTATAGGTATGGGAAGGAGTATTTCGCTAGTTCAACCACCTACATGTTAGAATGCAATGTCCTGTGTGTACTAAAGTCCCGACCATTTGTCCACTCGCTGCTACTCACTGGAACAACACACAATGAACGAATATACGGGGCTTGAGTGTTCATAGGATAGTGGATTTTAACATACAGGTTGTTAAACGCGCGAAATACTCATTTCCCTACTTATAGGTAGGGCCCGGTAGTTTTCGCGAAAATATATTTGCAGCACTTTGTTTCAGTGCCTTACATGCGCACCTGCATCTCTGCTTTGTGGTCAGTGATTGGATGCCGTAACATCCGGCGTGTGGAGGTTAAACCAGCAAATCACAGACATCATGTGTGTGAGTTTTCCGTGTATTGATTGGAACAGTCAAATGAATAACGACTCTGCACAAAATCACTCTGTCAGTAGCTATGAATTTGAGCTGCAGGTGTGCACGTAAGGCACTGTAACAAAGTGGGGCAAAAATCTTTTCGCGAAAACTACCGGACCCTACCTATAGGTAAGTGAATCCATGAATTTTTCAGGTCTCTACGCATAACTAGAGGCGAGATTATTTCGCGTATTGTATCTAGGTCAGGTTGAATGCCGATAATTAGAGATGATGGTTTATCGCGGAAAAATTTGACTGTTTGCTGGGTTTCAACGCACGTTCAGCTTGCCAGTAGATTACTGGCTTTAGCTTGTACTTGGAGCTGTTACCCTATTTGACTGAGCCAATAAGAATACCGATATTGTAATATTTTATGACTGTAATTGGTCTGCAGACAGCGACAACTATTTCACCGAATCAGTTATGTTGCAAGAAACTACAGTGTTTTCAAGGGTATGTTGGCACAAAACATTTTCGCGATATACCATCCTCTTTATGCATCATGTATACTTCACTACTCTTTCTGTGATTAGACGACACATGTTTCAACACATCTTTGACGACTGCAAGCCAGTGATAAATAAGGAAACAAGTCGTGGTGGTAACACGTGTTACGGTTAGAAGCCAATAGATAGAGACGGGAAAAATTCACGGGTTCACTGACCTGTTGGCTAGTCTTCAAAAATATGCGTGTATTCAAGCAAATAACAGCTGTTCATTAACTGCTCGCGAACACAGTGAGATGGGCCTGTATTTAGTTTGAGTTTTTTTATTGGCTCAGCGACTTACACGGCGTGTCATATAAGACAAGGACCAATTGTAAAAGTGACACGAACGCATAGTTAATGGAATTCTAGCTTGTATCTGAAAGAAAGCGCGATTTTTTCAGGTCCCTACCAATAGATATTTGACTTTGGCCAGTGTGTATAGGTCTGAGAAGTCTAGGCTGTTGCCAGATTAATACGCAAAATACTCGTGCCTCTACGCATAAGTAGAGCCCGGAAAATATCTCGGATTCAATGACCTGCACGTTAGACTCCATTCTCCTATGCATACTCAAGCCCCGATCATTTCTCCACTAGCTGCTTCTCAGTGGAACAGCTTACAATGAACGAATAGACGGGACTTGAATGTGCACAGGCCAGTGGATTCTATCATGCAGGTCGTAGAATCTGAGAAATTTTCCGGGTCCTACGCGTAAGGTGTTGGCAGGCGAGGTTGCCGGCGTCACAGACGTGAAATAGCGTCGCGGTTCATTTGACGCGAATGAACTTCGCCGCTTATTGGATGCCCGAGACAGTTGATAATTAGAGGTACGTAAATTTTGCAGATACATTCCAGGTCAAGTTGAACGCCAATTATGTATACTTCATTGTCATGTCTGTGACTTGCTGGCGGCTGTTACGAAACGCGTTTGACTACTGTAAGCCAGTAGTAAACAAGGAAATAATGCGAAGTGCTATCGCTTGCTACCTGCTTGTACGGTTATAAGCGAATAGATATTAGATTGTGGCCAGTGGGTGTATAGGACTAACAAGTCTAGGCTGCTGCCAGATGAATTCGCAAAATAAACGTACCTCTATTGATAATAGCCCCGTGTCTGGATCCTGCGTGCAACGGCAGGTTTCCTACAGGCCTGGCTGCCAGCTAGCTCGGCAGCCGCATTACGTTGATTGGTGGTAGGCATTACCGCCATGTTGCTGGCCAGTGAAGACATCTTGCTGGCGAGAGCGACTGAGTTTGCCATCCTACCAGCTAGTTCGCTTCTGTTTTCCTCAGTACTCTGTGGCGACGTGGTGGATGTAGCTGAAGGGGAGGGAAGGCGAAGTGTTGAGTTGGCGGCGGCTGGACGGGCCGACGCGGACACCTGGACAGCCCGGGGCGGCGAGGCTCGAGCACAACCAGTTCCCCGCGAGACACGGCGGACCTGCCCCGGCCATGCCCCCCCCCCTCCTGTTTTCATTCCTCTCACACTATCATGCTCCTCCTTCTGGCCTACACATAGCTCTCTACAGGTTGTCTTCGCCGCCGTCCGCTATGCCACATACTTACATATCTAGGAACAGGCAATATTTGTGAATTTGTTTTAAGGGCACGGCCTTTCATTAATTTCAAACAATTGTAAATAACTCAAATATTATTTAACCAAATGATTTGAAAAAAATTGACACTATGTACAGTCATAGGATACACAATTTTCGCCACGGCATTTTTTTTATAATGTGCCATTTGCTAGCAAAAAATTATTTTGCATCATTCTGGCTTATTTTGACAACTAAATATGTGGTATTTCAGGGGCAAAAATCTAAAAGTCCGTTTGGTGTATTTCAACAGAAAAATTCAGATACAAACGATGAGTGTTAAAACTTTACAAATTAATTTTTGATTTATGTAGGCCTATTAATTTGCGTTAAAAAATATTTTCGAAACCGCTGCAAAACTACATCGAGGCATTAAGGGTGCCGTCTGCCTGAGCATTAGAGGCTCAGAAACGACGGAGATATAAGGGCGACCTTAAAGCGCGCATAAATCGCCGCGTCTCCTCAACAATCCAAGTGCTGAATTAGTGTGTAAGCTTTCCCCCGAACGGTATTTACTAAGAGACTTAAATTGTATATGTGGAAAGTCTGCAACCAAGTCCAGTGCAGGTCTCAAACATCCGGTTATTACTTTTTAAAGTACGGCAGTCTGTAAAGCTAGTTTTTAGCTATGTTGGAAGGTTTAGAAATTGTGATTTTAATGAACATGTAGCAACGAATGCTTTATATTCATCGAAGGATATCATTGCCTCAGCGATGGATTTAGAAACATATTGGGGAGGGAGGGCTGTATGTAATTTTACATATCTTAAAAACAGGGTGGCCACTCATTGCAACAAACAAAATTCCTTGATTTTTCCTTGATTTCCCTGATAGAAAACCAAAAATTTCCCTGATTTTTGCAAGTATGAAAACAACATTTTGGTATATTATTCAACACATTTTCCAATAAATATAAATATTTTAAGTCCTTCTTGATACTACTGTCAGTGAACTTGACGAAACATTCACCAGAGATAACTACGAACTTGACAATGGAGTATAATCACACCTACATAACGGTAATTTTTTCAATAAAAATGTTATAATGCTCTCAAAACTCTATTATATTCCTTTCTATGACTTTTGCGGAAGCTCAAAATGAACGAGACAAGAAAATTCCCTGAAATTTCTCAAATGAACAAAAAATTCCTTGACATTTCCCTAATATTTCCAGGTGACCACAATGTCCCTGATAATTCCAGGTTTTCCAGGTTTTCCAGGTGGGTGGCCACCCTGAAAAAATACCTGCCGTTTCAAAAAGTGTTGTTGTTTACTGTTACAAAACATTAAAAATAACATAGGACACATAAAATATATTTGGATCACGATAGAGAAAAACTCCAGTATCCTTGAGACGAATGGACATACTTTGGCTATATAATGTAGAACATGATTTCGGATGTGGGAGAAGCCTTCAACCCCACCCCTTCCCCCCTTTTTCCGCCTTAAATCCGCCCCTGCATTGGCTGAACATTACAGTACGAATTCAACTATGAATCAACTATGTAGAAGGTTTCTGGTCACGCAGAGTTTCTACTGTTATGTTATATGTCCTGTGCCTATGTTTTTAACTGTGAACCAACCCTGATGGTGAGCGCGCGGGCCGCACACTAGGTCCACAGCAGACGGGTGCCGCGCGAGGAATGCGACCCTAAAGGTGCGGTTGCGCCACTGCGCCGAGAGAAGACGCGGCGTCTACAGGCGCCTCTCATAGTTTCCCCGACACTGGAATGTCAATTTACTGCTCGGAGTTTTGAAATAGCGCCATTAAATCACGACCAATTAACATACTAATTGATTTTACAATTAATGCGAGGCATGCTGGGACGGTAGACTTGGCTGTACCTTCAAATTTAATTACGTATTTCACTTTGACGTGGTATTACGCGGCGCGTTTTAATAGCCGCCGTGATTATGAGTTCTATTTTCTCTATTTCATATTTTCTTTCCTAGCGGCCCCGCTCATCTAAGTCAGGCGGCGTGAAGAATCTAAACCAACGTTGTCGTGGGCAGCGAAAGTATGTCGATATAACGGAGCTTTGCCTCCACTGTGGCGTCCCAGTTCAGTGCATTGTCACTGGACACAACGGAAAAAATAGAGAAAATATCAAACAAAACCTACAATAAACTATAGTATAGTAAAAGTTTGATGTGTGTCCAGTTTTGGGACAAAACACTCGCCTCGCATTACGGGGGATCTGGGTTCCATTACTCTTATTAAGTTTTTTTTTATCTCTCATAGTTTTCGGGTAATGGCTTGTTAAAGTCATATTTTGCATGTTTCCGTTTTAAAGACTACACTAAAACCAACTGATATCCCAAACTAAAAAAAATCACAGCAGATAAAGACGTTGCAGGCTACAATGACATGCTCTTAAAATTAAAGAATAAAATTATTTGTACGTTTAAAAAATTTATTGAATTTTTTAAATATGTATTTTCAGTTTCAGCATTTTTTTAAAATTCAAATAATTTTTATTCTTTAATTTTATGAGCATGTCATTGTAGCCTGCAATGTTTTTATCTACTGTGATTTTTTTTGAGTTTGGTATATCAGTTGGTTTTAGTGTAGTCGTTAAAACGGAAACATGCAAAATATGACTTTAACAAGCCATTACGCGGAAACTATGAGAGATAAAAAAATTTCATAAGAGCCAAATTTAATAAAATTTTGTGTTTAAAATAAGAACAAAAATATTTGGTATAAATAAAAAATAAAACAATGATGATTAAAATTGCGGTATACCGCGCCCTTAAACAAGCCTTGGCCGAGTACTACCCCCTCCCCCCAACCCCGGCCTGCCCGAAACCATGTCCTGTTCGATGGCACATTAAAACCAAACTAACAAATCGCACACGGTCTGTGTTAAAGCTGTACACTTGCAGCTGGGCCTTCTGACGAGAGAAACCGTTCTTTAAATAAACTATATTTAGATATGAATGTTAGAGATTATGGTTTATCGCGGGAAAACTTGACTGTTTGCTAGGATTCAACGCACGTTCAGCTTATCAAAAGATTACTGTCTTTCGCTTGTACGTAGAGCTGTTGCCCTATTTGACTGAGCAAATAAGAATACCACTATTGTAATACTTGATGCGTGTTATTAGTCTGCAGAGTGTTATGTTTGTGTCAGACATGTCAGAAGAAACTACAGTATACATGGTATTTCGCGAAAACTGCTTGTGCCAACAACCCTTTAAAACACCGTGGTTTCTTGCGATATGTGTGACTGGGTATTATTCGTCTGACACAACGCAGCTGTCTGTAGACCAATAATAGGCATAGCATATTACATTAGCGGATTCTTATTGGCTTAGTCAACAGCTTTACGTACAAGCGAAAGTCTGTCATCATTTAATAATTTGAATGTACGTTGAAACCCAGCAAACAGTCAAATAGGGCTAAATAGGGCTAGGAATATTTCGCGAGTTCAACGACCAACAAGCTAGAATCCATTATCCTGTGTATACTGAAGCCCTACCATTTGTCCATTACTTGATACTCATTCAGACAGCAGACAATGGACAAATAAACGGGACTTGAGTATGCATATGACATTGGATTCTAGCATGCAGGCAATTGAACTTGCGAATTTTTCCTAGCCCTAGCGATAAATCATCTTTTCTAACCATCATCTCTAACGATATTCATTACCGATACAAAACCTTCAGTGTTACACACATCACGTTGGAGCCTAGCAAACAGTCCACTTTTCCAATGATTTTCCATTCGTTTCTAGTTATCACGTTTTACAGAGCGAGGTGGCGCCACATGTTACGTTTTTGACTCGTATTCGAAACGATCCAGGTTCGATTCTCGATTCTGGCCGTACTGATTTTGATTTTCCAATGTCTCACAAAATCGCTCCATGCAAATACTGTAATGGTTTCTAACCATAGACCATTGCCGATATCTCTCCCAGTTCCTGTCATTGCGTCAAGATGTGTGTTATCGTCTCTAATGACTAGGGATCTTTGTGTTATTTGGCCGATATATGTTTGCACCATTTTGATCTCATTACTGAAGCCACAATATAATGGCGAAAAATTTTTGCTGTAGTTTGTTTCAATGCGTATGAGCACATCTGCAGCTCTGCTACATCGTTTATGATTGGATGATTTTACTCTCACTTGCATTGACAAATTACAGACGTACGGAGTTACAATTCTGTTATTCTGATTGCGCAGTCAATTGAGAAACGTGCATGAATAAAGACACGCTGCCAGTGAACATTAAGGGGGAGTGTCAGATGCTAGATTTTATTTATTAAGTTTCTGCAATAACTTCTGTTTTGAAATAATTTTGGTAAATGTGGCAATGTTAAGGCATGGAAGATAATTACGTTGAATTTTGAATAACGTAATAGTGTTATATGTTCATCTCGGACTTGTAATCGTTCTTGAAAGTTAACCTACAATTCCCTTGCAACGATTCTACATGAAAAATTAATTAAAGATTCCATTATTATTTATGTCAATCAGTTTACCAAGAATATATCCTATGCCTTGTTGAAGGTAAAATTTTTATAATACAACTTGAATAAATGTTATGGCTCGAAAATTGGAAAATACAAGTAATTATCTAACGCTGCCCCTCAAGGGCGCGGTTCACTTCAGTTTTCAACGTTTTTTTTATTTATTTATTTGTACCAGATATTTTTTTCTTATTTTAGACATAAATTGATCTTCCTCTACGAAAATTGTTGTATCTCTCATAGTTTTCGCGTAATGAGTCGTAAACGTCAAAATTTCCACTTTACGTTTTAAGTACGCCACTAAAACCAATAGACATATCAAACCGAAAAAAATTACAGCGTATAACAATGCAGTAGGCTATGAAAAGACACATAAAAAACAAAATGGAAATATTTTTGTATTTAATAAAAAATTCTGAATATTAAAATAAAAATTTATAAGATTTAAATTTTTTTCTAAAAATACAAAAATGTATTTGTTTTTGTTTGATATATGTCATATCATAGATTAAAACATTATTACACACTGTGAATTTTTTTCGGTTTGGTATGGTAGTTGGTTTTAGTGGCGTACATAAAACCGTAAAGTGCAAATTTTGACGTTTGCGACTCATTACTAGAGACATGCAAAATTCGCGTTATCATTTGGTATCAGACTAAACTTCACTTTCCTATACATAACAGAGAATAATCTGCAATTCAATTGGCCACGAACTTTTACGCGTAGGCGATTTACAGAGATTGGTCTCTCTACCGTGTAACATTCTCCGCGGCAAGTCACGACAATATCGGCCAGCGGGAGACGTCGAACGAGCCTACAGTCACTTGGAGTCTAGTCAGATGTCAGAAAATAACGCGAATTTTGCATGTCTCTACTCACTACGTGAAAACTATGACAGAAACAACAATTTTCTAAGAGGAAGATTTAGTCACAATTTATGTCTAAAGTAAGAAAAAAAAATCTGGTACAAATATAAAAATATAAAAAGACGTTGAAAACTGAGGCGAATCGCGCCCTGCAGCAGAGCTATCGATGTGCGCGTGAGACGTTGAAACAAAGTGGGACAAAAATCTTCTCGTGACAAAAGCGTGGCACTGTTCATTACCTTTAGGTGCACACGTGCAGATCTGCTTCCTGGTTATTGACAGCGTGTTTTATGCAGAAACGTCTCTCATTTGACCGTACGAATTATAATTAGGTTACTGCGACACCACGTGTTTGTGATTCGTGGGAAAGAGCCACAAGAACGAACAGAGTTATAACTAAGGCCACGATTTTGTCGCGAAAAGATTTTTGCCCCACTTTGTTTCAGTGACTCACGTGCACATCGGCAGTTATGTTTCAAGGTTACTGGCAGCGTATCTATGTTCAGACACGTTTCTCAGTTGATTGCACCAATCAGAATAAGATTATTGTGAGTCTGAACGTCTGTAATTTGCCAAGGCCAGTGAGAGTAAAATCATCCAACCACAGACGATGTAGCATAGCTGCAGGTGTGCGCATGACGCATCGAAACCAAATGTTGCAAAAATCTTTTCGCCATAAAATCGTGGCTCTAGTTATAACATACAATCTATTACTATGAATTAGACATAGATAGAGACCTAAAAAATTCGCGTTTTCTTTTAAACACACGCTAAAATTCCAGCAACTATAAGTACGTGTCACTTTCACAATCGGCCGTTGACTTATTTGACATCCGCTGGAAGTCTCTGAGCCAATAATAGAAATATACCTTAATGTGCCCCATTCCACTGTGTCAGCGAGCAGCTAATGAGCAGATGTTGTTTGCTTGAATATACAGATATTCTTGGAGGCTAGCCTACAGGTCTGTCAACCCGCGAATTTTTTTCTGCCTCTAGATACAGGTCAATAGATATGTGCATTGCTAGCTTCTCTCCTGGCTATAAATCTTGAAGACGTTAAGAGATTGATTTTGACGAAACAATGTTTCAAAGACTACTGTTTCATTTTTCTCCAACAAATTCCTTTCTTTGTTTATGTTTCTTTGCTAATTTTCCGTATTCAGTATTTTGAATACGTTTTTCTTTCTGTTTTGTGACTTATTTATGGATAATTTTGTTGACGCTAGTTTTTGTTGTTTAGTATGTTACAAAAATTTTCTTTAATTCGGTTATTTCTCTCTGTACAAATTTTACTTGTGTTTTGTGATATACGCCAAGTTAAAAGTGTGTTTGCTTCCAGTATTTGGAACAGATTATTTTTAATTTATATTTTTGAGACGTATGGTGTATCAAGCGAATATGTTAGTGCAACTATTGGTAGGAAAAATATGTCGTTTTACCAAATGTCATTAATATTTTCGTCTATTTCTAAACAGTATACAACACCTACAAGTTCTCATTCGTGTTATAGGCATATACACAAAAAATGTAGAAAGTGAAAAATATAGAATTAAAATTTATAATGAAATATCACAATTGCCATATAAACGTAACCACGAAATACAGGAATACCGACGAAAAAAATGCACAAGTTCCAGTTTACGTAGAATATAGGACTATGAGGGTAAAGATGAAAGAAAATAAAAGTTTTCACACATGTTTTACAAATTTGAACATTTTTCTACCTTACTTACACTCACGGAGTTTGTACAGGGATTTAATGTTAAAATTGAACACTTCTCAGTAGAACAAGTTTAAAGACAATGTATTCAAAACATATAATTTTACGTTAAATATACAAAAAAAATACGTTAGAGGAAGATTTTAAAAAAATCCTGAAAATTTATGAAATATAATATTTAGAATAACATTAGATATAATTTGTTACTAAGAGTAAAATATTTATATACTTCCTGATATAGCACTATTCTTTCAGAAATTTTCTCTAGAATACTTTTAAGACGAAAGAGTTATAGTAGAAACTGAGCTGTTTGTTAGTAATTTATTGTAACAGTGGCTGCAGCTTAGATAAACAGATTCTTTAAGCAGCGTTTCCTTAAAGGCGCTACCTTCCAAGCGTTTGAAATGCGTTGTAAAATGTGGGGAAATACAATTTTTTTTACAAAATTATTTGACGTGCGAACATTTTGCCAATGTACGAAAAGAAAACACACGTCTGACAAGAAAGGAATGTCGTTGTTAAGACACCAGGCTCTTAAAAACACTGTTACTAAGCACTTTAGCACGGCTAAAAACAGCCTTTTCAGATTTTCGTACTTTAAAACATATGAGTAACTCTGAAACATTACACTCTAAATCTGAGATAATGAATATTAACTGATTCACGTTGATGGATGGAGCAGTTTCAACAATTAGGATCAGTGAAACTAGTCACTGTTTAATTAGTGGATATTCACTTATTTCCTTTAAAAGAGCCGACATGTGACAAGTGAATCAGTGCACATTCCGTTTATTCCAGTTGTTTTCAAAGAACTGTTTTCCCTTATTAAATCAGTGAGAAATAGCTGAAAAATATGTGGTCATTCACTAATTTATTTATGGGATGTTGGCACTCTTTTTCGGAATCAATAAACAGTCGCCAATTTCACAGTTGTTTCTCACTGATTCAATTTGTTGAAACTGCTACATCCATCGGCGTGAATCGGTGAATATTCACTAATTCAGATTTAGAGTGTAATGAAACTTTGCTGTAGTCTTTCCGACAGTAAAGTTGTATGGTTTGGCGGGAATCTTGCAAGCTAGTTCAGTATTTGGCACGTGGCGATGCGGCATTTGATACACGTTTCAATATCGCCCTTATGGCTTACCGCCATGCTCCCCTGTTTTATTGTATATTCGTGATAATTATTTTTAAGCCTTTTCGAGAGTACATAGGCCTATAAAAATTTGACTGGCAGTTTTTTAAAAATCGTTTTTACCACGTTGCCAAATTTTATTCAAGACAGTAAATTCTATGATTATCGCTAATTATCTATCTAACGAAATTTTGGTTACTAGAATTATTATTCGAAACCATATAACTGACTGTCTTGGAATAAATTAGCTATCACGCAAGAACCATTTTAAATAAAACTTATAAACTGATTTGTGATATCTACTCTCGTTTAGACTTTAAAAAATCACCATCGAAAAAACAGCAGAAACTAGAGGGCATAGTCTTAAGGCAATGCTTTCTAGTTTCCACTTTTTCAGAGGTATTAATTTATTACGCCTAAGCGAGAGCAGATATCAAAGATTTGTCTGGCAGTTTTGTTTAAATTTGTCGTCTCCAGGTTGGCTGATTTTTTTTAAGTAGTAAATATTAAGGTTTTATCTAATTATGTAATTAACGAAATTATGGTTAACTGACTTTTTAGACGAAACCGTATAATTTCTTGCTTTGAAAGAAATTAGCTATCACGGCAAAAACCATTTTAAATAAAACTGATAGACAGATGTTTGATCCCTCCTCTCGTTTAAGCTTAAAAAAATTATTACACGCAAAAACAGTAGTTACGGGCATGGTCTTACGAGTGCGTGGTAGATAAATAAACCTTGAAAACATCAGTTGATTTCTACGTCTTTTCGAAGCCAATAGGGATAACATACTCAATGACAATCCTAGATAATGGTATTTGCCAACTATATGAGTAAATATTTATCCAAAATTACAAACTCGATACGCGTGATCTCTTGCGCCGCAGTTAAATGCACGAGGTTTCGGCGTCAGAGATTGTGCCTTAGAAGTTCGTAATACTTGAAACAATTTTCTTTAAAACGTTGGCTAAAACCATTGTCCAGGATTGAAATTTCTTTAATTTTTACGAATTGGCTTCAAGAAACCTACAGTTGTAGATGAATGCTTTTAGCGTTAAATTATGTACCACGCCCTCTTAAGGTGGCCTTTATTTATAGACCGTAGGGCTGTGTGAAGAGCTTCGGCCGATATAGTCTAAAAACTGACCGACGTACGTGATTGTTGTCTGCTTAGGAATATCGTTCAAAGAACATTTCACTTTTTTAAAAACCAATTTCTGGTCCACCAGTTATCTTCACAGTTCATTTTATTGTTGCCGAAGATCTTGGAGGATAATTTAAAAAAATAATTGCCACCTACAATAAATATTTACGTTTAATATTTCGTCATGTAATTATCGACATTGCTGAGTTTCATAACAGGCGAGCTATCAGAGTAATAACTGCACACGAGTTCAGTGACGTAACGCCTAGAAGTCAGGGTGAAGGATAATGGGCGTGTGGTGTTGCCATTAATGCTTCCACATTTCAAGACCTTGACCACGTAAAACACTTCCTACAGCCACACATCCACGCATACGGCCATCTTTAAAAAATTAACTCAATGTTCAAAACTAAGGACTTGAATTAAAATACTGTATATAAAATTTGTGAGATCGTTCTAATAAGAACTTTATATACATATATAGTTCATTTTATAAAGTAGTAAATATAGCTATAAGAATTTAAAAACTTTCGCGCTTAACTCCTCAAAAGTGCACCGTAAGTTTAAATACTGATGTACAGTAACAGACCCGTAACTTAATTAAGCTACTTTGAACTAAAATTATTTCGCTGAGGTTTCTAAACGGGCATCTCACAATAATATTTAAAACGGACAAGCAAATTGCCCTAAACCTTGTTCGCTTCGCCAAAGCAATTCTGGCTCGGAACATGTAGAAGAAAATAAATTCTAAAATCTAAATTTGAGAGCACTGTTTCATTCTGTCTGTACAATTTCTTACGGAGTGCGTCACTACTAGATAGTGAATGGGGGTAAAATAATAATAATCTATTCAGATTAAAAGAAACACGAATATTATGCTGAAATTAAAAATAATCGTGAAATGCTTGCAATTTATACTCTTTACGGCACAACCTATTACTGAGGATTATCTCTACTACGACAGAGCAACGTTTTTTTTCTTGCAGGTAGGTCTACTACTTGCTAGCTAAGTAGAGGTGTTTCACGATAAGGTGGGGCACTTTTGAAGATCATATCGTCTAATATAATAATTGAAATATAATATTCTTTCTGTGTTTTCACGCGTTAAAATTTGAGTATGGTGCAGCCTCTACAGTTTGATTATTACTGGGAAAGATTTATTCAGATTAAATGAGGCAGGAAAATACAAATTATTTGAAAGGAAATAAGAAACCGGGTTTTTCAAAAGTGCTCATTTTGTCCTAAACCACTTAGAGAGATGGAGCAGTAAACCGGGCGAGATGGAACAGTGGTTAGACACTCGCCTCGCATTCGGGAGAATCCGGGGTCGATCCCCGGCTCCGGCCATTCTGATTTCGGTTTTCCAATGTTTCCCGAAATCAATACATGCGAATGCTAGGATGAGTCCCTAAACAAACCTCGGTCGACTCCTTCCCCATTTCACCCCGTCTACCACTACCAAGAGCTTGTGCTATTGGAGGGGACGTAATGAGAACCAAAATAAATAAAATAACTAAATTCTTGGTTGAAACCACGACGCATATGAAAAATGTCAAAAAAATTAAATGTGTTTTCGACTCACTTGTTCGTACAGTTGAAGGAGCAACACGGCCATAGTGGTGTTCTTCATGTCTGGAATCTAACAGGAGTAACACTCGGTCGTCAGGCCTGTACCACATATGATATCAGCTATCTGTACGACTACAACAATGTATGCACGTGCCTATTAACGGAAGCAAGTAGTCCTTCCTAACTTGCGATACCCATATCAACGAAACACTGATTACCCACAGAGTCGCTAATTTTCCCCGCGCCGACGAAACAGGATTGCCCAACAATGGAAAATGGGAACACTGTAACTCGCTGCTGGATGACGGCGACTATGGTAGGGATTCGAGGCGGCCTTCTTTGCTATCATTGAATCACTCGAGCTGGGTTACTTTACAAATTCTTCACTGGAGATATGAGTACGTTTATCTCTGCCATTCTACTGACCAAATTTTCTTGCTCAGTCTTCGCCCGTATAAAACCCCGCGCTTCCACTGCAAAACCACACTCTGCGACCTTCTCTAGTCACTGCTGTGCAGTACACTTGTGTGCAGGAGTTAACAGCGAAGATGGTCAAGGTAAGTCTAACGTCTGTGATAAATGAACAGCCTTGTTTCGTGATCAAATATTTTTACGAAACTTAAACATTAGCTCACTAGTGATGATACACACACACTTATTAATCATTTGAAAATAAACTATACGTTCTTAGATAAATGCGTTCGTGTACTTTCTCTGATGTTGAAAACGATGCTGTTAAGTCAGAAGACTACAGAGATTGTTAGCACCCGAACCTCAATTGAACGTAAATTCCATGCAAATCCGTGATAAACCTGGCATTGAAAGCCAACACCACAATGTCTGATATTGAGATCAAGGGGAAAACTTTCCAAACAAAATAAGTAAATTGCGGGTATCCACACAAATATTTACGTATACAAAAATACAGTTGTATTTGAAACGGCAGACGCACACATCCATGCACATTTGATCACCCTGCAATGTGTTCGAGAAGAAATTATACACATTGTAAGGGGATGGTACACGATGGATAGGGTCCCGCACCCCAAAGTGCAGACTTTATTATTAGGAGCCCGTAGGCACCTACTTGCTCCAGGGGATGACATGAGATAAGGTCCTACAATGGATAGGCATAGGAATGAGATGGGTGGCGGGAACGGGAGAACCCCGAGAAAACGCGGCGATCAGCAACACCGTCCGGTATGATTCTCATATGTGGAAGAATCAGTGTCCGACAGCGCCAAGGATCGAACTCGGATCACATTGGCGGGTAGTCTGACCACTCGGCAGCCACTGTTCGGGAGAATGAGTCATGCCAGTTGAGCAAAGTTCAATGGCATGCGCTTAGAGGCTACGTGGCAAGTGGTGAGCGAACAAACGTCAGCCTTATAGCCCAGGTGTTTCTGTGTCCGAAAGCACACCTTGTAGTCCAACTGAACGCAGATAAGATCTGCATCAGTTTGATATTCTTGCACGTGTTGAAAGCCAGAGAACTGAACTACAATAAACGTACCTTAAAATAGCCTGGATGTCGAAGGCGTACAATGTATTTTTTATTTTTTTCACTATTAATCCTTTCAAAGAAATTGTATAGGACGAAGTAAAACGTGGCATCTATAGATAATAATTTTTTGTTCTACCTAAAATATCCTGTTTACCAGTGCAGTTATTGCGGAGATGTGGATAAACGTGCAAATACTGATTTCACAGACGAAACCTTACTAACAAACGCTTTGCTTTCCACAGTTATACACAAAGTAAAGGTACTTAAGTATTCTTAATTTTTTTTTTTTTTAAATATCTTGTACAGTACACTTTTTTATATTCCTGATTCATGCAAACATCGGTTTAAAAAAACTATTAAATAATTTAAAATTACAACATCCAGTAGGCACAAATGGTTCCTCAAATTCACTTTTAACTATCAGAAGTATCGGAGATAAATAATAAACAAATCAACTGGCACACTGGGTGTGCCCATTTTGTTTCCAACAATTTATTAGAGTGTGTCGTTTTATGCTAGTTACGTCGGAAGCTCTTGTCAGGATGATTCCAGCCGGGGCTACCACTAATTTTTTTGCTTGGGAATATTCACGCTTCGTTAGAGAAACTTAATTTTTAAATAGTTTATTTTATAGACGAATTACTTATTCTAGCATTTCTTTTATTAGATTTAAGATTCTTTAACTTGGGTAATGTTGAATGGGAAGAAGTAAATGCTAATGTCCCTAATTTTTGTTGAAAATAAATAGGAGTTATTTTACCACAGTTTTTTCCTCGTTTTTTAAACTTGGCTGTCACTAGTTTACGGGCAAAAGCTGTCTTATGTTTCTTTGCTTGATACACCTTAAAATGCAATTCTTGTTATCTGTATTTCAATGTTATGCTGCAGGTGATCGTCATCGTATCTGTGGCAGTACTGCTGGTCGCAGTGTCATCTGCCAGCAACATCTGCAACACTTGTGGCTCAAAAGGTCACAACTGTGGCCATGGAAGTCACGGTATAAGTTCCGGCCATGGAGGTCACAGTTCTGGCTACGGAGGCCAGAGCTCTGGTCATGGAGGTAAGAGTTGTGGCCACGGAGGTCACAGTTCTGGTCATGGAGGTCAAAGTTCTGGTCATGGAGGTCAAAGTTCTGGCCACGGAGGTCACAGCTCTGGTCATGGAGGTCAAAGTTCTGGCCACGGAGGTCACAGTTCTGGCTATGGAGGTCAAAGTTCTGGCCATGGAGGTCACAGTTCTGGTCATGGAGGTCAAAGTTCTGGCCATGGAGGTCACAGTTCTGGTCATGGAGGTCACAGTTCTGGTCATGGAGGTCAAAGTGCTGGCTACGGAGGTCACAGTTCTGGTCATGGAGGTCAAAGTGCTGGCTACGGAGGTCACAGTTCTGGTCATGGAGGTAAAAGTGCTGGCTACGGAGGTCACAGTTCTGGTCACGGAGGACAAAGTGCTGGCTACGGAGGTCACAGTTCTGGTCATGGGGGTCAAAGTGCTGGCTACGG